>LYUA01000894.1:72227-85612 GCA_002093875.1 Calopteryx splendens | reverse complement strand
TCGTTTCCGCCTGCCAACCGCTAAAAGTTGTGCGCGCGGATGTGTATGTATCGTATGTGCGCGTCCGGGGACTTTCGCCCGCGCGGCGCCGCCCGACCGGATCCCTCCCTCCCTCTCTCCCTCGAGAACCCCTCGTGCGACGTTGAAATGCTGTCGCCGGGGCTCGATGCCAGCCGGCTATCGGAGATGTTTCGGACTCGGGATCCCGGCGTCCGTGCGTCGAAGCTGATTTGACCAAACATCACCTTGCAGGCCGACAAAATACTTTTTGCCATACAGTATGGTAATTTAATACAGCTACTGTCTCGTAACATGTATTTCCTGCATTTTTTTGAGAACTTGGATGTGAAGTTTAGTCCTGTGCGGCTCGGAAACGTGGTCATTGAGGAAAAAAATGAGCGTTAATTTGGGTCTTATAAGATGTGAGTGTGGAGAAGGATGGTAAAAGTTAAATGGATGGAAAGGAAGACGAAGGAAGAAGTTCTAGGCTTGGTAGGGGGAGGGAGAAAGTTGTTAGGAGAAATCCGAAGAATGTAGGAAAAGTGGATGCATGACCTGCTGAGGGTCGATGGATTATTGAAGACTGATATAGGGGAGAATGTCGGGTGAGCCGGGTAGAGGGAGGAAAAGATTTGGCATGCTGGATGGAATGAAGGAGTGCAGAAAATATGCGGAGTTAAACGAATCCCATAGTCCATCAAATACTTCACCGGTTATTGATGGACCCTGGAACTAAACTACTTTAACCAATTGCCGTATTAGGAATGATGCTCCATCTTTGCTGGGCTTACCAACCAACCTTACTTACCAACCAACCAACCAACTAACCAACTTACCAACCAACTTTGCTTACTTACCAACATACAACTCGTCTTATGCTGAATGCTAATCATGATGTCAATGTGT
The DNA here is from genome assembly GCA_002093875.1 of Calopteryx splendens. Taxonomy (NCBI): domain Eukaryota; kingdom Metazoa; phylum Arthropoda; class Insecta; order Odonata; family Calopterygidae; genus Calopteryx; species Calopteryx splendens. Next base: position 84,706 of record LYUA01000894.1, on the reverse strand, counting down.
CGACATATCACTCAACTCTACTGAACTGTGATCTCAATTCATGAGCGTAACCAGGTCGGTCGACGAAAGGAATCGGAGCAATCCAGTCAGAATTCGTTCATTAGATAATATTTAACACAGACGAAGCAGACAAAGAATGTTTTTGTGCGATACGATTTTTCCGTTTTTCATAAACTTCGTGCTACTGAGAAAGCTCTCAAACTCATTATTTTAAATGTAAGGACTCTGGTAAAAATTAATCTATCTAGATGCATTAATCGCTTGCCATGAGGAAGGAAACTCGGCCGCCTCACCCTAGATGTGGGAATTTCACAGGTTTTGAAGCTTTCTGCCAGATGAGCTCTACGTTAGCCTGCATGTACAACAATTACTACTGCTATGGTTTTTAACCGTTGACATCTAAAGTCGGTCGAACGAATATTCCAGCGGCCAAATAAATCTTTTTCGTATAGTTTTACAATTTTATAGGAATTTTAGGTAACTCAATCCTTACTCTTACAATACTTTACAATCTTTATATGACTCCTCATTTGATTATTTATCTTGAAGATGAAACGTATCCCCCTACCGCGTAATGGAGGCCACATTCACCCCAATTAAGCTCTAGGAGAACATTGATAATTTTAATTGAAACCTAAATGCAATTGTGAATGAAACATTGACGGTATGGAAAGTTTTGGAAGGGGTACAATTCAATACAATAATATCACGAAAAGGCTCTTATTACTGATGATTAGAGCTGAACTTTGGACGAACATAAGGGTGGCAAAATACTGTAGGAAATGAAGAATGTAATTGTAGAACAGGTTATTGCGATGCTTGTGTCGTGTGTGCATCAGATGCTTAAAGTTATTGGTAGATTGCTATTAATAATAATAATTATTATTAGCTCGTGATTAATCTTTGCTCTATATCAACACTATAGCATTAACCTATTCAGTCCTACTAGAATCATGGCAAATATCTCCGAAGAATTTGGAGCGTACCTATGTTATCTCAGTGGCGATGCCTGTGATGGTTACTTTTCGGTATTTGCTGCATATTCATCCTTACTGTCGCCATTTTTCCTGATTATAAGTCCTTCTACGACTGCGAAAGCTTGAAAGGTGGACATGCCTAATATATTACAGTTATCGAAAGCCAACCACCGTAATCAGTCGAGAGATCTGAAGTGATACAAGTGTGTCGGGTATGTTAAACGCGAAATTTCATTTTTTTAGTTCAAAATTTTGAATTAAATACTGAATTAATGATCCGTCAATTGTCGTCTAGTTATCGGATGCCATTGCTGTGGAACAGCCTTTTAAGAACCTTGTTTACATTTTAAGTAGTAGGTACTTGAACTTTAAGGAGTGAAATTTGAAACAGCTTCATAGTACTTATCAAAAGAGAAGTACAAACGTCGGCACTACTAAATAAGTAGGTTTAAATGTCCTTTAGTGCTGTTTATAGCTAGTTTTGTAACTAAGAATTAGTTTTTATAAACAAATTTCAAAGTGGAATGTTTGTTCTCGTGTATTTCCCAAGGCTATGTGCCGACACTTTCTGAAAAAAATATTTGGGAAATTCTACGTTAGCGTTCCGTTGTGGTATTCGTGTTTCTATTCATTATTTAAAGAAGCCACTTACTTTAATTCACATCAGCGAATTCGTGGTGTCAATTGAGCCAAAGATACATGGCTACGTACGTGGCTCTGTTCCAAGAGGCTTCAGATAGTACTTATAGTGCGGCTGCCGCTATAAATCGTTAGCTCATTTTCATTTGATCATACTTCCGGCACTCGCCGCGTACGAGTTGTTTTGAATGTAAACGAATCGCCGGTTATTTTCTCCCTCGATGCTCTGCCTCTCATAATAAGACCGCTGCTACGCTGCTGATGGATTAGGAACTCTTTGCCAATTGGCAGAAAGTTCTAGCCGGTCTACCCTGGGTCTCGATTGCCCCAGAGGTCTTCGTCCAGTAGCAAACATGTCGGAGACCTTTTTTTTCATTAGCGTGTGCTTTATCCGTGGGGAATGCGATAAAAAGGGGATGATGAATAGACGCCACGGTAAATTATGGAGGAGATTTTTTCAAGCATGAACTCGTTCTCACTGCATCTTTCCAGAAAACACGGAGTGAGTCTCTGTGGAGTGAAGTCTCTCGGTGAGTCTTCTCCGCAACGATCGAATGAAATAACGATACTACGCGACTCAAGTCTAATATTTATCCTTGGATGCATTGCATTCATGGTATATACTAATTAGTGTTGTAATTTTAATACATATAGGGTTTTGCGTAAGTTTTTGACGCAATCAAATTTGCGTAAGTATATTTATAATTTATAAAATATATGTATATTATATATAATGCTCAGTTGTCAGTGCATCGTCCCGGAAAGTCGAAGGTCCGTGGTTCAATTCCCGGTCCAGTGAAACTTTTATTTGGAATTCGCTTCCTTCCACCTTCCTTGTGTGTTGTCCTTTTATTTGTTACCTATCCCTTTCCTTATCCGTATTTCCTTGTGATTACTTTCTCGCTGAATGGCGGGATTTTTTGTTTGAATGAAATATACAGTCACATACAAGATAACTTGAGGACAGAAAACATGACAGGAACATCCAGAAAAGACGACACTAGACAGACTTACTTGTTGGCAAATTTTCGGGATTTTCATCCTTCATCAAGGCTGAGCCTTCTCCGAAAATTTTTGAGTGTTTCTGGCGTCGTCTTTTCATAATATAGGAAGCTGGAGAAGGACTTTATGTTAATCTAGTGTGTCGTACTCTATGAATATTGTGGTATGCAGAATTGTTTCATGGGTTTTACAAGGACGCGTATTAGTTTTCGTGGGCCGTTCAAGATCTAGTTGCCAATCTATGCATGGTCACCTACCTATATATATATATATATAATGCTCTGGCTAGCTACTCCAAAATTCGTGGCGTCGAGAAAAATCTCGTCGAGTCGTCGGGAAAACGACGTCATTTTTAATGCGGTGGATCCCCGAGTCTCCTGTTCGTGATTGGAGGTGACGGGTGGATCTTTGATCGCCAGAATACGAATCCCACCGCTCCAAAATCCCATGCCGAGCATTCGTAATGGCTGCCTCCAGGAGTAGGTGAATGCTTAATCCGGCGCGTACCTTTTTCCCGTCGCCCGGGAGCCGCACGTCCCGTTCTGCACGAGCGTTCTTCTCGTGCTTCTCCACTAGCCGTGTGTCGGGGTCGTCACGCCTCCTATTCGGTAACCTCCTGCGTGCGAGCGGCTATCGGGCGTCCTGGGTCGCGACAGCGGCCGTCGCCACTCGCATCCCTGTTTCCGGACGCATTCGGTCTTCGTTTGGAGGCCATCCTCCGCACCACTTTCCAGTGCTGTGTGCCCTGACCTCCCTCGAGTTCCCTCCAAACCCGCCACAATCTCCCTGTGCGTGCAATCGAACTGTGGAATAGCAAGGGTTACATCATGGAAGAAATTATGACGACCATCGTACAGGGCGACCTGTCGTTCATCTACTCGATTGCGTCTATTGATAAAGTTGGATTGCCGAAGAATGTGGGAGAGGGTGGAATGTATTTCGGCGACGTGCGATTCGAAACGTGATGCGCGTCGCCGAGGGCCCTTCGATTCGACATTCCGCGCGGTCCTTTCGCCTCCGAGTTCGAGACTTGGTCGCGAAGCAAGTCGGTTGGCATCTCCGGAGATGGGACCACGGGCGCGACCTCATTCGCCGGCGCTCTCTCGGATCCCCCCACCCCGTTCTTTTCGACACTGCAGATGCAGGACCAGTGTCTCTCCAACCAACTCGCCCCCCTCACGACCGTCTCACACCCTTCCTCAAACTCCTCTCTCTCCTCCTCCTCATACTCCCCACGTCCCGGCCCTTCACCGAGGCCCTTGTCCTTCCTTCCGAGCCCTTCCCTCCCCCCCTTCCGCCAACCCCCTCCCCCCCATCCCGGAGGCGACAAGTGCAGCGAGAGATCATCATTCATTCGACGACACTGGCGCCACTCCCGTCACACTTCTGGGGCGCCACTCGACGACCTCTTCTTCCCCCATTTTCTCGCCTTCCCCTCTTCTCAAGTGTCTCACAGCCACCCCTCGCTCCTCCTCTCCCCCACCCCCTGCCCACTCCTTGGCGCCCTCCGAGTGTAATCCTATCCGCTCCTCTTGCCCTCTCCCCTTCCCCTCCCTCCCACCTCTGTTTTATTGCGTATCTGATTAATACGTTTTACCCGGGGACTTGGTGGATGAAGACCCTTTGCGTCTAAATTCTGCCGTCATGAATAAGGGCGATGATGCCTCGTGGTCTTCCCTGAGGGTGACTCTTTTTAATAAGGGACTTATGGCCCTTGGGAGTTGGGCAATGTGGTGGTTCATGGGAGGCGGCTATCCAACGGACGTCGTCTTGTCATATTGAAGATGACGCTTGTGCTTCTGGAACCGCGCACGACAGAATAAATAAGTCGCGTGGAACGGAACCAAGTATTTAATTATCATTTCAACTTTGCACCGAGTGAATCCTCATAAGCTGAACGTATGAGTCGTCCTCCGCCTGAGTAGGCCTTTGTCTTCTCGGGAATAATTGTGCGTGGCGTTGGAATAGGAAGCGAGTCGACGGATGGTGAAATAGGATTAATACCTACATACAGGGAAAATTATAATCTATTAATTATATGCAAGCCTGCGAGTTTTTTTTACTGGAGTTTTAAATTATTGTTAGACGCTATCAAATAATTGATTATTCCATCCATCACTCTCGGATATGTCTATTTTGTAAATATTTTTTGTCACATCCTCCCCTCCGCATTGAAATCAAGTGAGTGATGTGGTTTACTTAAATAAATATTACGTATCATTCTCGAGGAGCCATGCACTCGTTAAGTTTGTTTGTTTTTTATTGTGCTACAAAATATGTTATTTTGTTATTTAATTGTTCCACGCGTGTTACTGTTTTTGCTCCCCTGCTCTCTGTTCGTAATAAGTTCGTTTTTGTCTTCCATAGCACACACCTGCTGGTCCGTTTTCATGCATTGGATTCCGCTAACCCTTCGATTGTCATAAGGTTTCCCAGGAGCCGGAATTTTATTTATTCTTTGGCTGAAGTTCAATTTTTTTATAATACATGCCTGTAATGTTCCTGCTGCTATAACCTCTTCCCAAATAAGAAATTTCATATTTATAACTATGGGTATTTATTTTAATATAACTCATACCGAGGGACCGTTTCTCAGCAATTTTTTCTCGTATTCTTTAATGTTTTTTTGCAGTGATATTGTTTGAAAAATTCCCATTTCATGTGGTATCTGCAACCTGTGTTCAACTCGTTTAATGCCATTCCGTGGGCAGACCGTCCAGTCCGACGGAAATTGAAATTTTAATTACAATAAATGCGTACCATGATTGAATGTGCACAATGTCGTTGGACGTTGATTTTCCTCATCGCGCTGTACCATGCGATCTGAGCCGTCTGGCTTTTGGGAAGCCACGTCCTCCCTCTCCCGCAGTCGACTTTCCCGCGCCTCTTTTATGCACTAAGTCAAAGGCGCTGTCTTCTGCAGCCGCTTTCATTTTGCTCCGTCGTCAGCCGGCTGCTATATCTCTCCCCTCTTCTCTTTCACGTCCATTCTTCCCTTTTTCCCGTTTAATTTTTCCTCCGACTCCCTCCTCTTCTCCCATACCACCTCCGCTCATTCTTTGCGGTGTGTTTTCACTTCTAAGGATGCGATCCACCAAGTGTCGTCTCCACTCTTTTATCGTGCTTGATCATTTTTTTAAATGCTTATACAAAGGGTACTTCTATTGAATTAGCAGTTTTTTGGGGAGGTGTAGTGGAAAGTGTCGTCAAATTCCTAAGAATGTGTGGTAGATCCGGGAGATTTGCCGCATTTGTCGAAAATCTTCATCTACTGCTGCTCCAAGGATGTTGCGAAAATTTTCAAACGCTGATCTTTTGTTGGTTAAAATATTTAGGCGTGCTTAAAAGAAAATGAATGATTCCATTGCATTTAAATTACTAAATTAAAGAGTGGACTTTGAATTGTAAACTGAAATTACCAATGTACGATTGCGCCGAAAATTACTCCCGGAAAAAAGTTTTAAACCTGCCACTAAAAAATCTTACGAACGAGGGATATCTTCTAACCGCTTTACAGATCGGTTCCGGTGTTATAACTTTGGGTGATCTCTGTGTCTAAATGACATTGGAAAAGTTTGAAAATGAAGCGTCAATATAGGAAGTGCCATCCAGAGTTGTCAAGAATTTGGATATTTCGCCCAAAATAGCATTAGTACGAACTTCTACCGTTAGATGCCACTTGGTTTGTATTTCAGCTGCCATTCCGTCAAGTGGCGTCTTCGTGAGTGGAAGTGTTTCTTAATTTTTGCTGTTTTCGTTTCACTTCCTCTTGTCTATCTGCGAATTTCGAATTGTCTTCTACTGTGAAGATTTGTTTCAGGATCATAACCGTCCTCCCATGATTCATCGATAGACTCGGGACACGATGTTTGGGTCATCTCGAACTGTTACTTGAAGCTCTGTGCACACTTTAACCCGATGGTCTCGGGACAAACATCCCTGCAATTCGTCTCGTGTTCAGTACATCCACTGGAATGCGTTGACATGTCCCATACGGCTGTCCAACCCAATTGCAAACATCATGGGTTGTCTACCTTTGGTCCTCATTGATTACTTTATGCTTTTTATATAAATAGATAGACGTTTATTGTTCGAGGAAATAAATTCCCATCGAAAATTTGATTAGGTATTCATAATTATTGAACTGTCCCTGTGTAACCTTTAACCAATAAATTGCTTTCCAACACCATCAACGCACAATTGTATTTATAATACCGTTCCTATAGTTATGATCATTCATACCAAGTTCATTTTTATTTGTTAGCCAGAATACACGTCATAACACTAACGCCAACACCAGAACAAAGGTAAACCATAACATAAATGAAATACCAAAACAGTAACAGAATGTCACTATATTAAATAAATCCAAAAGCATTCACATAATAGCAGAATTCAGAATTTCACAGAATACCAGATTGTTTGAAGAAGAAAGAAAAGAAATAGAACAAAGTGGAATATTAAATTAATAATTTGGTTTTTCCATCGGGCAGGGAATTAATCCACGTGGTGACCATTTAGGTATGCATTTTACTAGCTCAGGAAGATTGTTTCAAGGTTTACCAATGATGGATAAAAAAAGATTTACCATAGATATTTAAACGAAAATGAAGATTAGTTCCTCGGTTTTGCGTGTTTATCTTCTCTCCCTTCCACTGTTAAATATTATATTTCTATGTAGAGAAGTGGGTGCTTTGTTTAAGAGTAATTTTGCATTTATGCCACTTTTTGAACTTGCTCTCTTTATTTTAGTTTCAAATACTGGCATTTTTTATAAAATGGAATGTCATGTTCATCAAAGGCAGTATTTCATATAAACCGTAATCCACAGTTCTGAAGTCTTTGTAGTTTAGTTTCGAAGTTTCACTTTGAAGTCTAGTTTCACTTTCGCGATTGTTTCTGGAGTTGTGCATGGTGACGGTCGACCCGAATGCTTGAATGTTTGCCATTCTCCTCACACTCCCGGCCATATTTGAAACGCTTAAACCACTTGTATGTTCTTGATTGGCCCAGAGCTTGCTCACCAAAAGCCTCCTTTTAGCATTCGGTGGGTTTCGGCAGCGGTTTTCTCGAGCTTGAAACAAAATAATTATCATAGCCATTTCGCAGAATTAGCCGACAGAGAAGAACACGGCGTAGCGAAAATGAACTAATGCCAAGTAACGTGTGTGGACGCACGAAATTGCCGCTGGACAGAGCGGCAACAGTCATTTTCATGTTTCATAGAAGGAGACGAGAGCGTCGAAGCGCATGATGAAATTAAATGACATTGAGGGAGGAGGAAAGCTATTTTCTTTTGAGTTGTGAGCGTGGAGGAGAATGGAAAATGTGAAATGTACCGAAAGGAAATCAAACGAAGTTGGGGAAGGGGTGGAAGTAGGCATGCGGGGGTGAGCAGTGGCGTAGTGTGATGTGGAGTGTAAGGGTATATGGCGTCGCGTTGGCAGTGCCTAAACACTGGGTGCTACTTTGATTGGTCCACTACTCCAATGATAATAATCCATTGGTTCTTGTTTTTCTTGTGATTCGTCTTCGTTTCTTTTCTGTTCTCTCTCCATCATACGTTCAGCATTCTTCTCCGGCAGCACATCTCACAATTCCGCATCCATGTCGGCCTCCATCGAAGTCACTGGGAGGGCGGGGATGGGAGTTTGATTGACACCTTCGCCGCCAAGCCTCTCGAAAACGGAGCTTGTCTCGCCTTCCGTCTCCCGAGCTCTCCTCTCCCGTCCGCCTTCGACGTTTTTAATCGGCAGAGTCCGTTCGCGTCCATCGCTTCGTCATCGCCCTCGTGCATTTAGTGCCGCGCGCCCGCCCGCGTCCCTCCCCACGGCCTTACCCACTTCTCTCTCCTCTCCTCTTAAAGATAATCCCTTATTTACGGCCGCTTCACAGCATCCCATTCACTCGATCTCTTCGCTCTCTGACGTACGTGAAATCAAGTCGCCATCAAACAGACGCGTGCCTCAAAACGTCGTCATGCGTACGAGATTTTAAAGCCGATCGGGGCGCGTCCCGTTGATAACTCCTCGTGTTTTTACTTGTGGATTCCTTTGGCCCCGAGAGAGGTCAGTCCTCTTTCATGGGCATGTTTTCCGGTTCGTCAAAATCATAAGTTTTGTCTTGGTTCTCCTCGTAGATTTTTCATGACGAAACCGAGTTTCCTTGCGACATCATCAAATGCTGCTAGGGAGTAGGCGTTCTGTCCCAGAATGTTTAAACAATGGACTGTGGGAAAATTTTCTTGTTTCTTCTTCTTTTTCTTGCGCCTTGTCGGGTCGCCCTTACGTTGGCAATCACTGCGGCGAAGACCTGATTTTGAGAGTGATGAAATATTTCGATCCCGCTTCATTCTCTGATGTCTTTGGCCTGTTTTCTTTCAATTCCTCTTCGACTTTCAATTTTGCCTTTTAGTATCAGCTGTAGTATTTGATATTTTTCTCCTTATTAGCACATGTTCTGAACAGGACAACTTTCTACATTTTATTGTTGTGAGCAGGTCACGTTCCACTCTGACCCTTGTTAGGGCTTGTTTATTAGATTGTCGAGAAATCCAAAGATTTTCAACATTCGGCGGTGGATCCACACCTCAAGGGAAACTATTCTGTTCATTGGTGATATTTTTAGTGTCCACGACTCCACACCGTACCACACCGACCAAATATAACATATGACCATCCTCTGTTTGAGTTTTATGTTCAGATCACCATTGCGCAGAAATGACCTCATGTTTTGGAAGCTGATTGTATCCATTGCCTTTTGGCGTTTTATTTCAACTTCGGGGTCAAGTTGGTCTGTGTCTAATTTCTTGCGAATCATTAATTACTCAGTATCACGTACATGCGTAGTAGACTGATTGGCTCGAACAGATAATATTTTACGCGCAGTAATTAGCGTGGCTCGGGTCAACAGACTACCGGGTTTTCCCAAGCATGTCCCCATGTCAAGAGCTATTGAGCCGGCTATTGATCATCGCCCGCAATTTTCCATTCGGTGAAAAATATTTATGAATGTCTGTGAGCGCGTGTTTATTTTTGAATATTTACAATGCATTCTCTTTTTCGGGAAAAACGTTCCTTCTTCAGCTCTTATGTTTCAATTGCATTTGTCCTACGTGCCACTCAAACCATTAGGTAAAAGCATGGCATGGCTTCCCAAAGCGTGCATAGCCGCATAGCGGCCTTCACGGTATACCTACTGAATGAATCAATACAAAACAGATTCTAAGCATTCGAGCTACCTAATTAGAGGAAGAGGAATGGGCATCGGGAATTGGGAAAGGTATAAGCAGGTATCTAGTTATATTTGATTCAAAGGTTTCTTCTCTTTATTGTTTCCTCAATCAACGAACTAATATGGGGGAAAAGACAGGGACATGCTCGTGGAAGATAAGGGTTGCAAATGAATTTTGTTCTGAGTAAGTCTTTTCCGTCAAAATGTTTCGAAAGCATTGCTTTTTATATTCTAGTCATGCATTTTTTTTCCTCATTGGACAAACGCTTTGATTCTGAGAATGAGGTTGAGCGCTTTGCTCTTCGAAACATTTCCAATGAATTTTACGCCCTCGGACTTGGACTTCGGTTTGTTTTATTGCGTGGAACGTTGGCTGACGCAAAAAAATGGGTGATCCTGGCAATATTGATAGTCGGGAAATGCGGAAAGAAACGAAAATATCGAGAGACCTCACAAAAATGAACAATGGCGTTTGAGGTTCCGAGGAGGGAAAGTGTTTGAACCCGGTTGATTTTCCGTTCACTCATTCGTTAATATTTTAGCTTTTGCTGCGCACGGAGTCGGAGCCCCGTAATTTTTATTTTCTTCCTCGCGAATCCATATAATTTTCAGCCCTCTAATGACTTTGATGAGTCGGGTTTTTAAACGATTCGAGTGGTTTACTCTGAGGGGAGAGTCCCGCCACTCCGGATGACTGCGCGCCTCGCGATGTTTGATTGGGCGTCGATTTCTGGAGTGAGCACGAATAAATTGGAGAACTTCGTGGGAGTTATCAGGAGCGGCAAGAAGCCCTTTTGAGGTTCCCGTGTCATTTACTCTCGCAATGGCCTACAAGAATACGTGAAAAAAATCCCCCTTGCTTCGCCGCCGCCTCTACGAGCACTAAAGCGAGATTGTCAATATTTACATTTGCACGACTTCTCTTTGACGCAAAAATCCTCGTCTCTCGCATCCCGCGACAAGTTGCCTTTCCTCGTTTCGCCACTATCCCTCCCTGCTCAAAGGCTTCGCGGTGTTAATGCCGTCTGAAAAATCAGGGCCCCGGAATTTATCTCGCGGTGTTCATGTAGGTACGGCGAAAATCGTAAAGAATTCACGTTCCGACGGACGCCGAATTTGTTAATATTTGAGTTGAAATCTCCCGAATGAGCTCCTTGACATGTTCATAAATATTTCATGCTGGTGTGAAAAAAAGGAATGCATTTCTTAGTGAAAATGGTTTCTCACAGGTTGTAATGCATTTCCTTGGAGATTGCATTGAAACTTAAAAAAAAATATCCTCGCTAAACCTTGGAAATGACCGCTTTTGGGTATAATTTTTTCCATCAAAGCCAAAATAAAATATTCGTAGATTTATTTTTTTTCACTTTAGCAAGTTTTTTTTAAATTTTCGAGCGGATCGAGAAAACGCCGGCGACACTAAAGGAGAAAGTCACCGGAAATGTTTTTAGGTCTTCCGATGTCTGGCGCCAAATAATTTGAAGCCCCTTATCACGCAGTGATAAACGAACTTTCAGGGGTGCTCTCGGAAGGGACTAGAGGTGATTGTGCGCTCAATATAATTTATTCTACAATTTAATTTTCAGTCCTTCATTTCTTAGGAAGTGTGTACACTATGAATACAACTATTACATTATTCGTGCGATAAAAATATGAGTAGATATAAAAATTCTAGTGACTGTCAAGTCACTCAGTGATAGCTCCTTTATTTTCTGCATCAGAAACTCATTGATATGCTCTTGATGGGCGCGGTAGCTTAGTGCAGTAGTAGTCAACATTTGGGAACTCACGGATCACTAAGCTCACAAACTCCCCCATAAAACCTACACCAAACGTTTCTCGCGAGGCATCTGTGGTCCACGGCGTGGTTCGCGTGTACGTATAAAATCAACACAAATAATCTAATGAATAATTCTGTAGATCTGTTGTATTTGTTGCCATCAGATATTAAATGAGCGCCCAATAACACAAGCTTGATGAAAATAGCGTTGTCTACCGCAATTCGTAAAATTCCCCTCACTTCGGTTTCTTCTGAAACATTTGACTGGGTTGTATTGACTCGATTTCGTTTTTGTTTCCTCATCTCCCCCGGCGAACACTAGCCACGACCCGGGATTGGTTCTGAACTTCTTGTGTCCATACTGGGTGTACGCTTTTGCGATGATGTGTAGGTGGATTAATATTCACTTGCCATTGGAATACGGTGCGTCCTCTCATCGTTTCGGATCAGATCACTTCATCAGGGTTCATTATTTGTGGCTCGTCTGAAAATGAGTGGGAACCATATACGCGTATGCGAGTAAACATCACCGTTAATTTCACTTTCAAAATGCTCTCCTGGTTGATACGCTATGGGGCACGTGACGTCTCTGAACGGTCCGTATAAATTCATCTTCTGGTGATGAAATAATTGCGATCCCCTCGTCCTCCCCTCCACCTCACGCAGCCGCCCACTCTGCTCCCTGCCCCTGAAATCTTCCCATCGCCCGTCCCGTTGGCTCTCAGAGTCCCCCCCCTTCCCTGTGGACGCACCCCCTCTTGAATCGGGTTAGTCTCAATGCCACTCGTCCCTGAAGATTTGAAGATTTAGGAGGAGGGACCGCGGGGTTTTCCTGCCCCCCCCCCCTC
>LYUA01000894.1:51566-62353 GCA_002093875.1 Calopteryx splendens | reverse complement strand
AGCACCGGGAGGGGGGGAGGGGGAGCTCGCGGCAACTCTCCCGCCTTTTCTCTCCTCCACGCCTTAATGGGAGGCACGCCTCAACGCGCGCCGAAGTGCCAAATGCACGCCTCCACGCTTCCCCGTGCCTCCCTGCGCCTTTTTTCTTCCCGCCCCCTCCTTCACCACCTCCCCCTTGCGAGCTCCCGACTCCGTTTCGTTTTCGAATGGCTCCGGGGGAAACGATTTCCGCTCTTGACAAAGTGGTCGAGGTTTAAAAAAATAAAGAAATGGAATGGGGAAAAGAAGGAAATGCCGTCTGAGCTCCGCGTCCCCTCCCTCGCGGCGCTTTCCCCCCGGGGAGGAAGGGAGGGTGCCCTCCGGGATGTGGGACGATGGCCATCGGTCGGGGCGGCATCGCAAGACGGCTGCCATTCGGGGGCCGAGCGATATCGCGGGATTCGGTCGTCAGGGCGCCGAAAACGGGAGCGGAGATGTGTCCTTTCGCGTCGAAGTGCGTTGTCCGTAAGATGTCGCATTGCGATGCGAATTAGTTGTGACGTAAATATCGAATGTAGGCACGTCTTCAAAGTATTCCCGACCCCCGGTGTGACAAAAACATCGAAGTATTTATATTCGATGGACGAGGCGTGTCCAAATGATACCCGGTCGAGATGCTTGGTATAAACACGAGTATGTAGGGAGATTTCGGGATCTTTTTGAACCAATCTTTATCTGCAGCCTCTATGGCCTCGTCGGTGTCGAATCTTTCGTCAATTGAGGAATTTATTTAAAGGTCCGAAAATATGGAAGTCACAAGGTAGAAAATCTGGCCTTCAACTTTGCATTGTTTTCAAGGACCTCACACTTCCTCCTGGCTTCTCGCTTCGAACTTTATTTGAACTGGCCTCGTAGTTTGGCATAGGCAATCTATTGGCTTTTGCGTCCATATAGTGAGAGGGTGTGGTTCCAGGCGTAAGTAAAAGTTGTAAAATCGTGTAGCCATCCTCCATATATGAACTGCGTATAGACACTACCACATCTCAGGAAATTGCTCCATTATAATTGAATAATTGCCACAAAGCTATTGACTGATTAACTCTATTATAATTGCTTGCGGCGGAGAAATAATTCATCTCCTCGACGCATAAAATAATTCACCGGTGTATTAAGATTAAATGTGGAAAGGAGGTTTACTATTCTAGCGTAATCAAGAAGTAGTTCCTCAAAGTCGAACCGAAAAGTTTCGGATGTGACAGCGCATTATTATTGGGTGATAATGTTCTACCCTTGAAATGAATAGAGAAGATCGGATTAATGGTGCATCTATGTGAGTTTCGGGAAATCCCATGGTCAATTTTTATCGGAATTATTTGGTGAAACAAAAAAGTTATAATCAGCTGGTTCTTGAAATTTAAAACCCATCCCAGACGATTTTTACCCCGATTACAGAACACTGTTTTCCCCCAATCAATCAATCCCCCTCCTCTCCCCAGGCTTCCATTTTATTTAGCGAAACCCTCGAAAATAAAATTCCTAATGATCATCAGATAGCGTAGTTTAACTTGTTTTAAGATCGAAGGTTTGGATAGTTGGGCGAGAGAGCGCATGGGGGGTTAAATATGGTCAGAAATGTTGTGACAGTCCCATGATGACTTGAGCGTTATCGCACACATCGCCTCTCGTTTCTTTTGTCTGGTTCAACAGGCGTCCCCGCCTCCGACGCCCCCTCTTCCCTTGGTGTCCGTGTTGACTCGATGATCGCCACTCCCTTTGCTTAAGTCATTGTCTCGCGCGACGGCGCGCCTAAGGAGACTTGTCCGAGAGCACAATGGACACTCTCTGGTCGTCCGCTCAATCCATCGCTCGCCGTTTCATCCGAATCCCCCTTCCCCACTCTCCTCCGCCTTTTGCCACCGATAAGCTACCGTGTGCCACGTGATCATAACCTGTGGATGCATATACATTTTGACCTGCCCGTCAGTAACTTACTCGTCACTAAAGAAGCTTATTACCGCGGAGGGGGGATTGAGGCATAAAGCCTATGTATAATACCATTCAAGAGGGGGAATTTTACATCATATACCGTGCGTGGGAAGAAGGATTGCTCCCATTGGATGGGGATAAGTCACAATAAAACCAAAGTAATTGGATTCTCAAGAAGTGGGAAGGATAAGTTCAGCAGCCATGTAAGAAGAATAAAGTAGAGCAACTGGAGCAGCTCATGTATTTGGGCAGTATTTTGCGTGAAATTGGACTTAGTAGTGTGGGAATTAGGAGAGGAATTGCGTTGGTGAAAGAACAATTTGCAAGAAGAAGGGAATTGATGAGAGAAGCACTAATTAAAGACGAAGAGAAAAGATTAGTTAATGCTATAATATGGAGAATGCCACCACCTTACCCTGTGGTTCTGACACTTAGTCTTTGAGGCAATGCGACAAGCATAGATAAGAGACTTTTGAGATGTGCGTGTGGAGAAGAATGGAAAGTATAAGTTGGACGGATAGGAAAACTAGCGACGAAGTTTTAAATACGCTAGGGGGTAGATGCTAGCTGAAATTCTAAGAAGGCGGAGTTGGTGCATGGAGGTGATGTGAGAGTTAGTGGGATGCTGAAGCCCGTGATAAAAGGGAGAATTTTAGATAAGCTAGGGAAGATAAAGGATGAGAATGGACTTACTAGGCGGTATAGATGCAGGTAGAGAGTACGAAGAACTGAAGAAGAAAAGGGCAATGTAGGGCAAAAGAGGGTTAACGCTAGGGGAGTTGTCTAGGTAGACTGCCTATGATTATGCAGCTTTTGTACAACTTCTCATTGTTGTGTCGCCTATCAGTGTTATATTGGTGTTTATTCCCATTGTGTGAGGATTAAACTCAACTAGGAATATTTTTCCAGTTGATAAGGTCTTCCCTATAATGTTCGTGTCTCTAGCAACTCTCATCCTAGCTTTCCAATAATTGTGACACTTATTCTGCTCGTTCATTGGTGTTGTTAATGAATCTGGCAGCGTTCTTTTGTCTTCTGCTTATTTCTCAAACTAAATCTCCCTGCGTTGTCCAAATTGCACGAGGCGTGTTTAAGATGGTATAACGAATGTGAAATAATCCCCTCATTATATTTTTAATTTCGAAATTTTACCAGGGTTATTTTAGACACTGTATTTTCCACATAGGAAGCATCACATTGCCCTACACATTGCAATACACCCTTGTTCAACTCAGCATTCTTTCGCTGCATTGTCCCATTCCGTTCAACGCGCTTATTATCTATTCTTCCCTCTGCCTCTCTTACCTATTGCATTCTCCCCTCTGTGTATCACGATCTTCAACATTCTCCACTGCTTCTCAAAATCCCCTGCATCCACTTTTCCTTTCTTATTCGAATTTCTCCAAGGAACCTCCTCTCTTCCCATTTCACCGCGCCTTGCTTCTCTTCCTTTGTTTTCCTTTCCGTCCATTTCCCTTTTTCCATCCTCCTCCGCACCCACATCTCGAAAGCCTCCTAATCCACCTTTATCCTTTTTGCCTCAACGACCAAGTTTCAGAGCCAAACGAAACTAGCCCCTTGAGAAAGTTTTCACTGATGTTTTCTTTGCATCTTAATCTCAAACCTTTTTCGTCAACCCACTCCTCTTTTTAAGCGTGATAAAATTGTGATAAAAGTTCATTGCTTTAGGTACTAGACAAAATTCAATACCATCCAAAAATATTACACGAAATGTAGTACGGAAAGGTTTTGTAACGACGTTAGAAAAGTTCAAATTAATAGCGTGTAATGTAAAATAAACTGCGTTGATTTGAAAAATGAACTCCGCGTGGAATTTGGCGTAGAAAAAGGAGTGAGTAAAATGCGCCGTCCGTGGACTCGTTGGTCGCCCATCGTTCGGTTCCGTCCCCTCTCCGTGGATTCCATCCCCATTCCCTTTCTCTCCCCACCCCCTCCCCGACCACCCCACCCCCCAGGTGTGAATTGGCCCCATTCCCCGCGGGAGGGGTGAGGTGTGGGGTGAGCGACTTCGCGACGTGGCGCCCGCGTTCGCGAGGCCGTGCGCTCTCCCCTCGCGACACCCCCCTCCCCCTTGGCGTGTATCGGATCGCGGGCTCCGGAGCCGAATCCATCGATAGGGGAGGAAGGGATGGATCCGCGCGGACTTCCGGACCCATAGTCTGGCGGCGTTCTCTCTCTCTCTTCCTCCCTCCCCCCTTCCAGCATCCCTCAGCGCTTCGACGCAACGGAGACCTCTCTGCCTCGCCCCTCCTCGCCCCTCCTCGCCCCTAATATTGGGGAAATCAAAGGGGGGGGATCGCGAAAGGGTGGGGGGTCACGGGTCGGGTGTTTTTGTTGGCGTATCGGTTATTCATGTGCATGCTCCCGCTTCCTGTCGTCCTCCGCGGCTCGGATCCTAACCCCCCTTCCGACTTATGTAGGCCAGGGATCGAGGGGAATAAACTTCGCCCCCGCCGCGTCTCGCATCCTGTCCCTGACGGCCGATATTTCTGGTGTCGCTGATGAAATTACGCCCTTATTTCAATCCACTCCTCCAAACAGCGGACGAGTTGAGGTCGCGTTCTCGCCATAGAAAAAAAATTTGCGTCAGGATTCCGTGGACGACGAGGCGCAGTCCGTTGGGCTGTATCGCTCTAGTGTAACGCGATAGACCATCGGAAAAGCTGTTGAGCCAAGAATTTGCTTATTCAATTCGTAAAAACGGTGGTGCTTTTGATGGCTCGAGGGCTGGAAAAGATTTTTCGTTTGCTCATTTAATTATTTCTTTTGATTTTGACGAGTCTCGGATTAAGAAATACGCGTGCATGAAGGTAATATATTATTTCGTTAGTGACTTAATCGACTATATCAATCAACTACGGAAAATTAATTGCGTGCAGATGCTATTCTGTGTGACGAAAATGTTGGCTTACCTTGACACCAACGTGCCATGAAAATTCACTCAGTAAATTCACTCGGTATTTAATAGTGAATATGAGGCACCAGCAGGGTCTCTATGTACCTTAATGGGATAAAAGCGTAGGTAATGATTTTTTTCCTTTCCTTCCATTTTATTTTCTCCATTCCTCTCCACACCCACATCCCAGAAGACTCTGATTAACGCTTATCCTCTTGCTTCAACAAGTTTCCGCACCCTGCAGTACAGCGTTCCATATCTAAGATTTCAATATTCTTTGCTCATGTCTTTAATTAAGTATATACATAGCTTTTTTATGAAGGAGCTAGTTGTGCTGCAGAAATATAATATTTCCGAATAAAACATTGAGCGTTCTCTTTGTGTGCGTCTTATTTTTAGTGTATGTTCCAGTGTAGCTTTAAATATTACTATATTATATGTATGTACAGTACTAAATTTATGCGGAAGTTTTAAATAAGATCTTATTTAATGCGCGGATGGCATGTTTCGTATACGACCGAAAATTAGTCTGATTTACGGTGGTCACCGTAGATAATGAAAATCACCGAGGTAATTTTCTGACAGGTCCATCTGTAGTCATCAGTCATGGGTATCTCACCGGCACCTCCGCCCTAAATGGCGATCGCCCCTTATCGCAAGGCCTGCCGGGAGGGATCTCTCTCCCCGTCAACCACCGCCCTCCTCCGCGCCCCGATCCCTCCTCATTGCGTGCCGCACGTCCGAGATCGGGTTGTATCTTGATCGCACTTCTCGCCTGCCCGGGGAACGCAATACTCCGCTTCGCCCCGAGGTCGTGATTGTCGTCGTCAAGACCCGTCGCTCGCAAGCGTTGGGAGCGTGCGGTAGGAAATACTAATGGCGTGTCCCCGCCAGCTGGTTCAATTGATGAAGGCTCCATGACGGAAAAACGTGGGGTTTCAGTGCATTTGTCTGAATATCCATTCATTCACAGTCTGCGTCATTGAAGGTAGACTTTTGACGTTCCCTAACCTCTCTAACCTATCTAATGGACTTCCTCTAGTCTTAAACGCTCATTTGCCCTGCATTGTTTCCTCCTTCGGTTCTTCATACCTTACAATAACCTTCATTCCTTCCAAAAAGCCTGTTCGCTTACTTTTTCTTCCCCGCTTTCCTAACGTTCTCCCTTCACTCACGGACCACAACACCCTACTCCCTCTCAATTTCTCCTCCGTCCATTTCCTCTGCTTTCTGCCCACCAACTTCCTCTCTCCTCCCACTAAATGCGAAATGTCGTCCTTTCCCTTCCTCACTTTCCTGCAATTTCCTCTCTTTTTTGCCAGACGCGCGTATCGAGCAAGGGTAAAATATAAAACTCGTTTCAGTAGTTCACTGTCCCTCCCATGATTACGCCTTTGCAATAGGCATGGCATATTGTATCATAATAGACATGCATGTAGACGCGAATAAAGTCATTATACCTATAATAAAACTTGTGTGATATAAATAGTCAAGCGTGTGGACAGCCTGTTAATAGCATTGCTTCTTACTCTTTGGTGCTCCTAATCTTTTAATTCTTGCATTTTTGCTCAATAGTTAATAAAATTTCGAGATGCCGTAAGAGCTCGTGGTATTTAATTGTTTCTTTTTTGGAATAAACCTGATTGATAGTGGCATGAACGAGACATTCCGAGCGTGGAGTGGGCGATAGGTCCAACAATGCTTGGCTTAAATGGATAACAGCTCTGATATCGGTCCATCTCCGCACGGATCGTCATATCACATTGCTTTCCATTTACAGTTGTGGCCTATAAAGAAAGGGTTATTGTAGGATTGAGGTTTCAATTCCAATCAAATTTCAGGTGATTCTTGTAGTCATAATTTTCATCTTCATCACAGACGGTGCTTTTGGCAGTGTCTATTTTTTATTTTTTTTATTTTCACTAATGTTTGCAGCAGTAGATATTGCTTGTCACGATAACTGTCCCGTTCGCACAGCTCCGTCCCTAAGAGATGGTCAAATCCGAGAGAGCAGAATGTTTTTCACGCCTGTAAAAATATTTTTTTCCTTTCGATCATTCGCCATTGCGGGATTTTATTGTATTATGTCTATTATCCACTGTAATTACCGTACCGTAATCATAAAGTGCTGTTTGTTTCCTACGATAATGAATACACATATATTGTGTTCTTTGTAAAGGTGATAACTTTCAGCGTATTTCACCCGAGGTTGGAATGGGCATGTTCAGATCATCTTCGGACAAACTCGTCTTCGGGGGAGGCCAAACGCGACCGTGGGATTTGAAAGCGTAGTGCGTAGAAAAGGTTGAAAATTTCATCGGTCTTCGCCGAACGAAATTTTATTTTCAAGTACTCTTCGTTTTTTTTAAATAAGTACTTTATTCCCTTGTACCTCTTTCTCTCCGACTCACGAATGACTTCTAATCTTGAAAAATGCGTCGAATGCTTTGGGAATTCAAATTTTCACGTCACAGTTCACTTATTCTACGGTTATATTTTTCCTACGGCATGTTTGACGTGCGGGTTGCGTGCAAGTAAGGATACACGGGAGCGTGTGTTTAATGGCAAAGGCGAAGAAGTTGATAGCTATGCGCTGGGAATTCGGAATTCCACTCCAGATTATTTCTGAAATTCTGTGTTGCACAATGCAAATTTTTGTGCTGTAAAATTTCCGATGCATCGATATTTTCGCAAAATTCACTTGAAGATTTAGGTGTTCTCTTTACATTTTTCGATTCTTGGTTGTGCATCATTTTTCGATTCTTGGTTGTGCATCATTTTTCGATTTTCACTTATCTTCTTTTCTCCATGTCCACATTACGCATCATATCGATGTATTTTATCTCGATTTAATGTTGGAAAAACCGCATTGGAGATATCGCACAGCCCAAATTTATTTCAAAATTTCATAATGCCTGTTCATCGCAGTCGATAGATCGCAGAATCTCATATCCCTACTGTAATCCACGATATGTCGACGTGGAGATATTTCGAGAAGTATCGGCACCATCGTCCATTTCGTCAATTCTCGATATGGTCACACCTGTACCCGTAATGCCTCTACCACAGGGATAGAATATCTATTTTCGTCTGGACTGCTGATGAATCATTCTCTTCCATATGTACGTCTACTATGCCACCCAAATTGTTCAAACAGTTCAATTCTTCACCTACTTCCATGTCGTGAATATCGTTATGTAGACATAATCGCAATATTGACGATAGTTATCGACGCTCGATATATCGGTTTCATAAAATTATCCATATCACCTGGTTAATATGAAAAATCGACCTGAGGATATCGACATGTCGATCTATATCAAAGTTCTAATTACGCGGCTTCGTACGAGAGGAGAGTTCACACGGGCCAGCGACCCGCTGCACCCCCAGCCCCATTAACAACTCTCCCTACTGTTTGTAGACGCGATTAGCTCCTCCCTCGGGTCATTTCATTTGTTAACGTCGTAGTGACGTGTACCGAGCGCTCATATCTTATGCCGCATAAGTGTCGATGTGTCGAAATCACGCCCTGTATATTCTTGTGTAATTGCTACCGGATGTGAGCGGTTTTTATGGCATCTTTGCGGTGTGTCGATTCGAGCCCCCGATCCCCCTATCGTCTCCAAGGGCGAAGTCAGCATAGGAAGTGGCCGATGCTGTGGGTGTTGTTCGGTGCGCCTCCTCATCAACCACGTACATTTTTTTATATCGGTGGGCGATGGTGAAAATTGCGGTGCACAAAATTATGAGAATGCCGCGCAGTAGGAGGAGGGTTGCTGTGGCTTTCCTCGTGAATAATATCCTTTCGCGGTTGCTGAGGTTTTCCTCGTGAATAATATCCTTTCGATATGTGTCGATGTTCTGCTTCATTGGAAGTGAATGGTTTTGGGATACAGTCAGGTTTGTATGCCTACTCCAGTAAGGGAATGAGGGGAGGTGGGAGGAGGGGGTGACCCATGCAGGCGGGTCTGTTCTGTGTGAACCCTCTTTGTGACCTTCTCCTGTATCCTCTGTATAAACCTGACTGTATCCCGAAATCGCTACTGATAATGATATAGATGCATCGAAGCCGGACGAATAGATACTTTTTTAAGTGGATAACTCCTCCTTTCATTACGAAACAGTTCCACCATATCCACCAGTCCTGACACGCTTTTTTTCAAATATCCCATAGCCCTAATTTGTGTCGCGGTGCGACATCGAAGGAACGTCTTGCATCGTTTTCGGCGCATCGCAGTTTCGGGGGGTTTTAATTCTGCTTCGTTTCGAAGGGTTTGCATTCCTCTTCTTATCACCACGCCCCCTGATGCCTGCCTGCATCCCCTCTCCCGCCCACACCCCCCACCCCTCCTGCACCCATAAAACCCGCCACCTCTCCCTCCTCCTTCCCCACCGCTCTCCCCTCCTCTCCCTTCCCGTCGGCCGCGTCCACTCCCGAGCCTAGTGGCACGGAGGATCGAACTTGGGCCATTAGTTTGAGTGTTCTGGTCGGAGCCCCTCCCGTAAATGCGCCCAATTAGTACTTTCCGATATCTCTTTCCGCAGGCTGGTTCGCTCTCTCGCTTTCTCCCTGTCCCTCTCTCCATCCCTCTTCGTGGGATGTTGAAGCGACCTCACTTGAGCATTCACTCTCGGGTATTGTTTCAAATCCTTTCCCCGTTGGCCACGTGTGACCACCGGCAGCGCTCCTGGACGCTGCTATCCGTATTATTTTCACGTATACTTCCATGCGTTGATTTCCTTGAAATCCTGTCAATTTTATTGTTTTTTCGTGCTACTATCGCAATATTTGTATTCAACTGCATTTACTATAGAAAGGCATATAATGAAAAGTACGAAGCTTTATGAAAATGCACTGTGTTCATTCAGTACTAACAGGATAGGTTACGGAATAGACTTTTAAAATGGACTGCCCGAGTGGACAAGGATTGAAGGGGGTCTGTGATAGCATAGTTGAGAGCAACTGATAATTTATTGGCCACGAACCAGTGTGAATTTATTTACCGGTCGAAACATTTCACATGAGTGAGATATGTTGATCTCCATTTCATATGGGGATATAGGTGTGGTGACCATGGCACTAAAGTCAGCGGGATTTTGGGAAATGAAGGATAAGGAAGGAGAAGAAACCTCTTATGGCTTTGGCCTACTCTTCACGAAAGGTACCATAGGTTTGAAAGTCCCATCCTAACGACAGATTACTGCTTGCGAGGTGCTCTCTTCTCAGTACCCCAGTTAAAAAATACAGTCCCCGGAATTTAAACCCAGGCCGTCAACGTGAGAAGCCATTATCACCGTGGCCAACAAACCAATTCCATTCCCCAATGTACATGCAGGCTTCCCACTCTTGAGGGCCCTGCAATCTATTTATCCCGTGCGCATAGAATAACCTCAGCTGTCTGTTACCTCGCATAATAGTTGTGCTTCTTGTTTTGAAACATATATGTGGTTGGTGTGGATTGTGCTTATTGTGTTGTCTTCTTCTCTGTTTCAGGATACCCCAACTTGCTGTTCTCCACCTCTAAGGATATCCGACTCGCCAGTGCAGTTAGGAACAGCAAGACCACGACTGTGATAAAGGTATGAGTGACGTCTCTTCGTTTGGGAAGAAGGCCTTCGCACCCCATCACCTCATAAAAAAACTCTTATCCCTTCAATCTGTGGCTATCGATAATGCTTCCTGGATCATGGAGTTTTATTCGGAATATGATGTTTTGTTTCAATTTCAGTAGTGATCATTCATGTGTCGTGATGATTAAGTTTATTTAGAAGGAAGGTCTTTTATAAGTATTAATTTTTTGAATCTATTGTTTTAATATTTCAAGCTAAATACTGAAGGTTTTGACACGTAGTATTTTTCCTCGAGGGTTATTTTTTTAGATTTAAAAAAGAGAATTATTGATTT
>LYUA01000894.1:26762-46465 GCA_002093875.1 Calopteryx splendens | reverse complement strand
CTCGACCGGAAATCGAGGGATCCGGGTTCGAGTCCCGGTTCAGGCGAATGATGGTGAATTTTTTCTCATATGTTGAGGAATGTATTCATAGGAATCAGTGGTCAGTAATAAATAAATGTGATACTTATAGCTTAACCTTTTCATTTAATCAATAAGGGTAGATCAGTTGAGAAGCTTTTGCTTCATCCTGTGATGAGAAATGACATAATAACTAATTTAATATATTACATAACATGCCAAGTGTAGGTAATTGTGAAATATAAATTATCATTATAGTAATAAACTATAAATAATAAAGTAAAATGATAAACAGGTATAAAAAATACTTGGTTATATTGTTTCAGTCGTATGCTATCCGTCGTGCACGCTTGGATGGATCCAAGCAGCAGGATATAGTGTCAGCAGAAGTCCAGCACCCAGATGGCATAGCCATTGATCCAGTGGCTAGAAATTTGTACTGGACAGACACTGGTACTGATCGAATTGAAGTGTGTAAGCTTGATGGATCATTCCGTAAGGTAAGTTTTTTAAGTTTCATTTTGAAGTTATCTAATGTTGAGTTTTTGCTTTGTAGATATATATGAAAATTTGACACAAGGTATACTATCCTCCCATGTTGTCATAAAAATTTGACTGAAATCCACTGTGGGCATGTTCCTCTCACAAGTTTGATTCTGAAAAACAAATTGACAAAAACCGTCTTTACTTTTGAAGTTTTACTTTACTTCGTATTCCCTTGTGTTGGAGATAAAAAGTGCTGTGTATAATGGAGTACTAAAATAAAAAAAATGAGAACTTCAATGGAAACAGGTCACTTACTATCTGCTCATTATTTCAATTCCATTTCAATGCTATGTTTGCTGATCATGTTATTTTATGGGATTTGTGTCAAATGAGTTATTTGGTTGTTCTAAAAGTTTTCCATTGTGCAATTGTTAAGTGCGTTGATTGCCAGGTATTGGCTGAGATGAAATGAAAAATCTTCCTCGCATTGAGGTTACCTTTGCTTGGTTTTGAATCCCATATGAAAATATCCCTTCGCCCCTCCCCTCCCCCAGGTTCTCATATCTGAAGATTTGATAGAGCCCAGGGCCATTGCTTTGGCTCCTGACCGTGGCTGGATGTTTTGGTCTGACTGGGGTGAGAAACGTCCAAAGATAGAGAGAGCTTCAATGGATGGAACTGACCGCATTGAAATCATTAACACAACTTTAGGGTGGCCCAATGGAATCATCCTTGATGTACCTCGAGCCAAGATATACTGGTGTGACGCAAAGACTGATAAAATTGAGGTATGTGAATGCAGTTATTATATTGTATGGTATGTTCATTATTTTGCACCATTATCCTGAAAAAATAGTAAAATATTTCAAACATTGCAACATTAAAAAGAAAGTATGTTTGCAACGTAAAATATCACATAATTATCATGGGATACTTTTCAGAAAATTGAGCAAGCACCATGTTTACAGTGGTGATTTTTTACAGGTGCTATTTGTTGAATATTAGTGGTGTGTTTGTTATGCCGTGACCTCATAGTTCTTCCCCCCTTGCAGGTGGCCAATTTGGATGGGACAGACCGTAGAGAAGTTATAAGTGACAATCTGCCCCACGTCTTTGGACTGGCCCTCCTTGGCGACTTCCTCTACTGGACGGATTGGCAGCGTCGAAGCATAGATCGTGTTCACAAGTTGACCGGCCAGCAGCGTGAAGTGATAGTTGACCAGCTGCCAAATGTGATGGGGTTGAAGGCAGTTGGACTAGCAGGAGGTGCAGCTGCTGCTGCTGCTTCTGTTGCCAACAGTAAAAACCCATGTGCTGGCGAAAAGAATGGAGGATGCAGTCACCTTTGCCTCAACAGACCCCATGACTACGTTTGTGCCTGTCAGATTGGTAAGGAGTATTAAGAATTATTCACAATGTCCATTGCATGTCATGCATCATAAATTAAAATCTGTAACAAACTGTACCACATCCATTATCTGGTGATTACTTCAATTTGCATTAAATTTTTCTTCGAGGCAGTTTTGCACCATACCAGCCCCCAGACCCCAACTGCAAAGCATTCATTTAAGTTGTATGGTTCCTATTACTTAATGAAACTATTTCACCTTACATAGGTAGATATGAATGGTAATAGATTATCGTATTTTTTGTGTCCTTTGTAAAGACTGTGCCTGACAAAATTCCAAAATTGTTTCATTCCTCTTCTCTGTTCAAAATTTTCCTGTTTATGAAAAGGTAGTAAGTGGTCTTCTATATTTTCTAACAGGTTGCACAGCATAAAAAGTACATCCTTAAGTGGATATTTTATGGAAAATATGCCTCAAGTTTATGAGTATACTAAGCTATGAAAGTGCTTTCTTGAGTGGATGCTGTATGATAAAAATTCGTCTCTTCTAAATTCTTTCATATTTTCGTATTTTTTCAGGTTATGAGCTAATAGCAGACAATAAAACGTGTGTGGTTCCTGAAGCATTCTTACTCTTTTCAAGAAAAGAAAACATCTGTCGGATCAGCATAGAAAATACCAATAATGATATGATAATCCCTGTGACAGGAGTAAAGGATGCCAGGTAATTTTTAGCATAGCTTTGCCAAATTTTATATGTTACACTAGTAGTTAAAACTGATTCGTGAAAACCCAGTAGTATTACTTTGTGTTGAAAGTTAACTCCTTCTGCTTTCAGTAGATAATTGAATGCTTTCAAAAATGTGCTTCTGTATTTAAATATTTTGCAAGCAATATACATACTGCTGGGTTATAAAATTTATTTCTGTTATATTGGTGTTAAACAGCTTGTTTTTTACCAAACACTAAACAGATAGTTTATGTAATTTGAATTATTTAAGCTGTGATATAATGACACTTTTTTGTTTGCCCGTTGAAATTTAGGCCCTCCATATATATGATGTGTACAGATTTTGTGGGCAGAATTTAAGCTTTGCACCCAATTTTCTACTTTGATGAACAAATATAAGTCAGCTCATCAATGTTTAATTCATCATAAATTGAAGTAGTACATGCATTAGTTTTTCAATAGTCTTGAATCAAGCATAATCATTAAAAGATGAAATATTTTAACATTGGTCTAATTGGACAGCAGTTCATCAAGTATGTTATTTTTGAGATTCTGTTGGCTTGTCATTTCTACCCTAACCAAATAATGTCATTTCTAGTTTGTGCCATACATTGAAAAGATACATTTTCACCAAGGGCAAATTGCTATTATTTATGATTAACCTCTAAGTATGAATAAAACCATGATTGAAGGTTAAATATTTTATATTTTTAAAGGAATATTCTTTTTTATATCAGGTGGAAATAATTTTCTGAGATATTTTTGACTATATATTTTATTTAGTGAGTATAAATTAATTACTTTTATGTTTTTTTAAGTGACAATAAAATGATTGATTTCTTCTTTTTCTAGTGCCCTTGACTTTGATATCAATGACAATAGGATATACTGGTCAGACACAAAGATCAAGGCAATTACACGTGCTTTCATGAATGGATCTGAAGTTGAAAAGATAATTGAATTTGGCTTGGATTCTCCAGAAGGTGATTTTTGGTTTTATGGCTTTGATCTCATTGATATCATAATACTGTTTGATGTAATTTTCTGTGGTTTTTAATAATTTCTGTTTAAAACCCAACAGGCATGGCAGTGGACTGGGTGGCCCACAATATATATTGGGCTGACACTGGCAGCAAGAGGATTGAAGTGGCTCGTCTTGATGGCTCATCTCGAAGGGCACTCGTGTGGGAGTCTTTGGAAGAGCCCAGGAGCATTGTTCTTGACCCTCAGGAAGGGTAGGTATCTTTCAGTTGGTTTGAAATGGATTTTTTTAAGAGCTTGTGTTCAGCTGGCTATGCTCTTAATATTTTAAGCCTGAGAGCAACCATATACATAGTCATTGGCAATAAACTGGAAAAAACGCTAACGATGCTGAAAATCAGAAATATTGAATTCTTCTTACAATAATAATAGTGGGCACTTATTATTAGTGATATTCCACATAGTTGTGTGTTTTATATTGTTGTTGAGAACTTTTATCACATCCACTAGACTTCTTAAACACCTCTGCACAGCATAAACACCTTTTTCCATGCAATATTTCCTTCTTCAGCCTGTCATAGTGTCCATCTCCCTCTTGTGCTATCCAGAATTTCTATTCCTTTTCCTTCCTTGTGCTCTCAGTTTTCTCCCTTCTAACACAGTCGTCAAAATCCCACGACCTCTCAATATCTATACCGTCCACTCCTTTGATTTTCCCCCACCAAATTCCTCTTTTCTCCCATCTTATCTGACACTTCTTCATCTCTATTCCACCTCATCTAGTCGTTTTACATCCATCTCCACCCTGCATCTCAAAAGCACATAATGTATGCCCACCCTCTTTCCTCAAAGACCCAAGTTTACTAACAGTACAATGTTATTCTCCGTGTAACTGTCTTCATTACCTTATCTCTATTCCCATTCCTGATTTGGTAGTTTCATGGAAGGAAAAAATAATTTCTATTGTTTCCTTTTCCTGAGGATATTATCATATTTGTAGTGTTATCACACTTAATGCTTACCGGGGCATATGGAGTGTACTTGCAAAGTATACTACACATTATGCTAAGGGTGCATAAATAAATGAATGCATCACAGAAGCAATGGAATATTCCTTGGATATAGTTGAAAAAAATATTTTACCCTTTAAAATTGATTTTTTTTAAACCTGTTAGCACTTGATATGTAGACACCCATTTTTTTATGTATACATTTTTATAATTATCACAGATTTTAAATTGTTTAATAGTCCTGTAGCCTTGTAATTTTTACATTCCCTTGAAAGATGTCTCCCGTTGATTTATTCCCACAATTCTTGTCTTAGTCTTCCTCTGTTTTTGTGCTCCTCCATGGTTCTTTCTATTATAATTTTCATTAAATAATGTTTTTAATATGAAAACTGTTTGAATTAAAGTGTCCATGAAAATTATAAATAGTAACCATCAAATTAATGAGTTTGATCACTCAACATGCCTCTCTTAAAGATTGTAATGGCCAAATTGTGGAGATCACTCCCCTTCTTAAATATTGTAATTTTCAAATTGTGTAGATCACTCCCCTTTACCTGAGGAGTTCCATTCATTTTTCAAGCCAATCTACTATTTAATTTAGAATTAATTTGGTATAAAAAAATTTTCAGTGCTATACTTCATCATTAGATAGATATTCATGTTGTAGGCAATTTTGGTACAATTTATATTCATCCATTTAATTTTCTTTTTGCTGGACAGGTACATGTATTGGACAGATTGGAAGGGGAATTCTCACTATGATAAAACACAGATGTATGGCCGTATTGAAAAGTCAGCAATGGATGGATCAAAAAGAGTACTGTTGATCGGAACATTTGGACGTGCCAATGGACTTACCATAGATTTCGTTGAGCGACGTCTTTATTGGACAGAATTTGATGCTCCAGCCATTGAAAGTTCTGATCTTAATGGTCACCGCAGGGTTCAGCTGGTCACCAAAGATATGAATCGTCCATATGGTCTTACTCAGTATCAGGTAATGTTTATAGTTTAATAGCACTAACTGTGTGACCCACATTTCAAACTCCTTCCTGTGGCCTTAAATTTTATTGATCCCATATCAAATATTTTCTGGTATTGGTCATCTGTGATGAATTGGAGCTATATATGTATTTGAAATCTCTTAAATTCATTTCTTGAGTTTGGACATTTGTTAAATAAGTCCATTGCTGGCATTTGCTGTCTTAGATATTAAGCATCTTGATTGAAATATCTTTAAATTATTTCTTATTATTTTTATTAGTTAAAAAAAAAAAAAAATTTTTAGATAACTGCTGAACAAACAATTTAAAATGGTGTTTAGTAAATTCAATAGTTTTTCAACTGTGTAAAATGTGCCATGATTCTCATTAATGCGTAATATCTTGGTGAAAGTATATACCTTCCTAAAAATTATCCTTGTAAAAGAGAAAATTGATTTAAATTCAATGATATATTTCTCCTTTTTTGATCCTTCCATCCTCAATATCTCAATGGTCAAAACGTTTCAAGCATGCATACTAATATTAATAACATATCATCAATTTCCAATGCAGTTTTAAAGATTTGCATGAGTATTGCCTACCAGATACTGCTGTATAACGGACTTTCAAATTATTCAATTGTTAATTAATTCAATTTGTCTTCAGTAATGTAAATGATTAAATTTTTTTTTCTCTGCGTGGTATCAAATTTATTATTCTCTCTACCTCCACGTTATACTTTTTTTAGTGTAATACATAATATGGGGAATCCTTTTGGGAAAGATATTTGTGTAAGTTGACGTGATACATTTCGAATGAAAAGATATATTTGCAATACTTGTGAATATCATCTCCAATGTAAATTATATTCCTCAATGAAAAGTCTTGGTGTCTTTTGCCTCATTTATAAAATTCTTCCTCCTGATTGCAGGACTACATTTACTGGACTGATTGGGATACTGGAGATATAGAGAGAGCCAACAAAACATCAGGAGACAATCGCACAAAGATTCATAGCAAGCTCGAGTTCATCACTGATATCCTCGTATTTCACAATTCCCGCCAGTCTGGATGGAACCACTGTGCTCTGAACAATGGAGGGTGCTCTGACTTATGCCTCGCACTTCCCTCAGTCCAGAGCTCATCATTTGGAGGAAAGGAATCAGATGAATCCTCATCAACATCCCCATCTGTTTCCCCTGATGAGTCCCGTGTTTGTGCCTGCCCCACCCACTACACACTTGGCAATGACAAGAAAACATGCTTGCGTAAGTATTTCGAGTAAAATTGACTGCTCAAAGAATATGAAGGAATGGCTATCATAATTTTTCTCAGGGGTTAAATTAAAACTAGATTGAAAGGAAGGATTGTATTCAGTAACAAAGCATAATTTATTGCTAAATATGTTGCATTATATGTGGTGTTATTTATTTTCACTGTAATTGTCTCCTATTACAAATATTCTATGGACTTATAATGTTCGCTGCCATTTGAAATCCTAAATGATGTGAATGAACAGCATTTGTCACAATTCTTGCTCATAAACTCTCACTCAATGGTACCCGTATGCAATGGGTCACAGTATCTATCCTTATTGTGTATTCATAAGCTTAATCTTTCCTGAATTTGTAGCTACTGATCAGTATGTAAAACTGATAAGTAATTTCATTTCAGTAACTGTGAGTTGTCAGAGAGATTTCTTATGATCATCAATGTCATAACTTAATCTTTCTCCATTTGGATCAAGTTGTGCAATGAATCCATGTGTAAAATCACATACGCATGCCATTGCTGATGTTTAATGGAAATTTATGTTAATGCAATTGCAACTTTTGTATTAACGTCACAATTTCTCTTTTAATGACAGCCCCCAAGTCATTCCTGCTCTTCAGTCAGAAGAATGTCATAACAAGGTTAACGGTCTCCACTGGGGAATGTCCAGATACAGTTCTACCCATCCCGGGTCTTAAGAATGTGCGAGCAATTGAATTTGACCCCACCACGCGCTCCGTCTTGTGGGTTGATGGGCGCACCCAAGCCATTCGTCGTGCCACTGAATCGGGTGTGGCGCGCTCCATACAGTCCCCGTATGACTCACATATTTCGTCATTTGGATCGCCTGCTTCCCACCATTCGTCAGTCTTCCTGTCCATTGTGGTGCCAAGTCCCTCGTCTTCCTCTGATTCTCATGGTGCCAGCGGAGCCGCAGGAAATCTATACCATCCATATGACCTTTCCCTCGACCCATACTCACGCCTGTTGTATTGGTCATGTTCTGTGTTGGATGCCATCAATGTGACCAGACTCAACGGATCATCCGTGGGCATTGTGGTCAAGGGAGAGAAGGAGAAGCCGAGGAACATAGCCCTGCATCCAGAAAGAGGGTGAGCCATTTTGTTGGAATATTTTTGTGAGTGGCAAAAGTTAATAAATGGAGAGCATTTCACTGTGGTGAAGTATAAGATGTTTTAGTTTTCAGTTTTCTCTGAGCCAGTTGAAATGAGGTCTGCAGTCACCTCTCACTGTATTTTCTATGATTTATTATTTTTTATTTAGGTATTTCTCAGAGTTACTGATTGTTCATTTTTCATATAATTTAGAAGAAAAAAATGTTGTCATTGTTATTTTCGGGTTAAGGTTGTGATATGGGAGAAGTTTGGCACTTTATCCAAAGTACATATATTATTTATTTATTTTAATGCACCTATAAGGAAATGGATTTGATGTAAAATCAAATGACATGCATAGGAAAGTGATGTTGAATAATATTTCATTTAATTTATTCATGCATTTGCTGAACAAATGCTGAAAATCTATTGCACTGTGAAAAAGTATTGCAAGTGAAAAGTAAAGTATTGTACAGGAGGCAGAATCTGTGGCTATCTATGATAATTTCTAACTAAATGACTTTTTGTATTTGAGTTCTTCTAGTTTGAAGTACATTTAGCTGAGCTTGAAATCCCTCTCATTTCTCTCCTGTCTCGTCCTGATAGGTTGATGTTTTGGACCGATGTCGGCTCACAACCCAAAATCATCCGGGCCCAAATGGATGGCCGCCAGGGGAGAAAGATTATTGTGTCTGACAACTTGGAGTCAATAACTTCTTTAGCTGTTGACCGTGAGGCTGATCTGCTTTTCTGGGCTCAACCAAAGAGGATTGAGACATCTGCCTTAAACGGAAAAGAGAGGTAATATCTTTTTAACCGATGCATTTATTCCATATTTGTGTGCACTGAATTTTTAGTGATTTGCACTTGAAGAAATGTTTATTCTGGAGGAAATTTTTTGAAAATATGCACATTGAAAACTCGTACAGCAGATGTCAAAATATTTAGTTTAATAATATACATCTCCTCTCCATAGGCATGAGCCTATGGAGATGTTGATGAGATGATGCCTATGTTAGTTGAATTCACTTGTATGACTCTCTACTCATGGAAAGCTTTTTTTAAAGTGTAGTATTGAAATTTTGTAGAGATTGTTAATATTGTTGGTATGAAAAAAACCTTCAAGTCTCACAGGATGTTTATGCAGGGTTAGTGGCAACCAAACCCTCCATTGGAGATTAGCTGAACTGCTGAAGCCGTGTTAGGGTCATTAAATGAACAAATTTTGTGCTGCTAGAGAAAGGAGAGGGTGATTCAGGTCAAAGCAGCAGAACTGTGCTGCCCATCATTGCACTTGATTTAAATGTTTTAAGTATCACCATGCTTGTGAACAAGGGTGTACCTTAGAGTATTCATTTTATGTTTTAACATGCTTGGATGTCATTTGGCATGATTGATGGAAAAGAAAGAATCCTCAAAAAATTTCACCTTGATCGAATTTCACTCGGGGGTCACTCACATGCTGACAGGAGAAGGCATGGTGTGATAAGTTGAAAATTCTTAAATTCAGTGCAGATGGGTCAAAAATGTTTATTCTGGATTAAAGTATGAACTTTTACACAGTTTCATTTTACATCTACGTCAAGCAACACTATCATACCTTCTATAAATCATTATTCTCTTTGCATCGTTCTTCAATAGCACTGAGAAGATATTGCTTCTAATTTTTGTTGCTATCAGTGAACCATTGTACTTATAAATAAGCTTTTTTTACATGAATTGTAAATAACTCTCATGCTTGATGTCAAAAATATTACCTACTTTTATAGTATAGAATCTATAGATATTTCATATAATTTCTTTTTCAGGTTCAGGAATGGTAATTGTGCTAAAGCTTCAGTATTTTTTCTATTATTATAGGAAATATCTGGTGGATACCAATTTGCAGTTAGTTGGCAGCATAGGTGTGGTGGGTGACTACCTATATTATTTGGATAAAGATCAGCAATTAATAGAAAGGGTGAACAAGTACACGGGCTTGGAGAGGCAGAAGTTGAAGGAAAGGGTACCTCATCTCATCGATCTCCTAGCAGTGCATTTCCCCAAAGATCGGGTGAGTATTTACAGATATATAAATTGGGAGAGGTTCACAGAATGATAATTATTTTGCTGCAGCCATGAAAAAGTTTTTAAAATACCTATTTTGAGGAAAGTGCTAGTGGTGTAACCTAATAATTTTTGCTCACTGATAATTGTGTTGCTAAATCTACCTGGAGAATAATGAAGAAGGAATGTTACGCCCTCTGTACACATTTCACATAAGTATTAAGCTTATATTAATGCTGCATTCATTTTCCTTTGATTTATATAAAACTATTTAAGGTTTGTCACCAGTTAATCACCTGGCCACCTTGCCACCTTAAAAACCTGTAAACACTTGAAATGAATCACATCTAATCTGCAGCCACCCTGATTGCAGTTGTGACTTCAAGCATTGTT
Source organism: Calopteryx splendens (assembly GCA_002093875.1). NCBI lineage: Eukaryota > Metazoa > Arthropoda > Insecta > Odonata > Calopterygidae > Calopteryx > Calopteryx splendens. Next base: position 36,083 of record LYUA01000894.1, on the reverse strand, counting down.
TTTATTATTTTAAATATGTTTCCATGCATCGTTTTTGGTTTCTAATCATGAACTTCACTTTCATTTTAGTATCTGGACAACCATCGCTGTAGCCACAACAATGGTGGCTGCTCACACCTGTGCTATTCTGTTAAGCCAGATGAGCGGGATTTGGATGATATTGATAATGTTGGAGACATTGACAATGGAAGACTTGACATTGGATCCAGGAGGAAATTCAAGAGGAAGTTGAGTGATATAGGAGAAGTTCACTGTGCCTGTCCTGAGGGATTGGTTCTTCAGGAAGACCGAAGAACATGCACTCCAGGGCCTGCATGTGAAAGAGATTATCACTCCTGTGGACCAGAGGATGGTAAAGACTGTGTCCCCAGCAGTTGGAGATGTGATGGGAAAATGGATTGCTATGGCGGCAGTGACGAGAAAGGTTGCCCACAGTGCAGAGCAGAACAGTTCCATTGCCATGGGGGGACCTGCATAGGTAGGAAATGTTACCTTTCATAATAATTATTATGTTTAATAATTCATATGAATAATTTAAAGGTCGAGACAAAACTTACCCATATTGGAGAATGCACTTATTTTCTTGTCCTCTTACCTGGATGTTACAAGGCCATTTTAGAGATTTTCATGTGATGCTATAATGCAAAGTAATTATTGCTAGACAGTGGCCATTTCATGGCATAATTTTACCCTCAGTTACATATACAAAGCACATCTCATCACTCACTCAAACTTCAGTGAACATCAGAATAGCCCTCCGATCTAATCTAATAATTGATAATTTTATGTATCTGCCTGACGCACTGGATCGAATAAATTCCTGTCCAAGGAATTATCATGCCAAATTACTCATAAGATTCAGATTTATGGTCAGTGTGCCTTTTATTCATCCATACTAATTGTGGCCCTATTTCCTCATCCTTTGTTTTCACAGGCATTTTTATAGATAGAAAGAAAACAAACTTTGAAAAATGTCTAGTGTCATTGATTATGCAAGCAGAAAAAATTCAATGATGTGTGACCCATAACTCAATCTTGCAGTTGATGAAATTTCATGGAATTTTATTCTTTGTGCAGTACAGTTCAAGTGTGTGTGACTGTTTGGAGTGACGTTTCATAAAATCTTTGAAAGTTACTCCGGTTATTGCATGCAGTTTTCCATCTACACTGGAAGAGGACTAGAGCTTTGCTAGAAGGTGTAGTCCTCCAACTAATGAAATCCTATTATCATATCGGGCACACTGTGGATTTTGACAATTGGTACTCATCACCAGGCCTCTTTCAGAAATTGAGAAAAATAAATAAACACTGTTCGAACAGTTAGAGTAAATTAGAAGAATATACCTAAGGAGTTCAAACCTGTCTTTTTGAAGATGGGAAAGGAAGATGCTGTGCTACAAATGAATTGCGGATTATTATAAATGGAGGCACCAAAAGGAGCCGCAGGTTTTGTCAACACACCATAAACACCTAAGAATGACTGACACAGGAAAGGTGTCCTTGAAAACAAGAGAGGCGATTATGAAACCTTGTGTAGTCATTAACTACAATAAGAAAATGTATGCCGTAGACAGGCAAGATCAGTATTTGGGTTCCTTTCCATCATATGCTGCTATGGAAAAGGTTATCATATAATATTTTTTCTGCCACCTGCGGTTTTCCTGGGAAATCTGGTACCTGAAAAATCACACAGCTCGGGTGAAGTTGTGGGTGCCCGAAATCATCACCTAGAATCAAACCTGACCATGACCCAAATCATCTGGCCCTTAAGATAGTAGCCCAGTGCTCAACCTGCTGGACAACCACACTTACTGAGAAACAGCCTTAAATATACACAATTGCATGGATATTTTAAGGTTTTCAACCATGCTCAACAGTATTACTTTGTTTGAACTTCAATCCGAATGTTTACTTTTCACTATGTATGGTGTTTAATATTTTGTTATTACTTCCTTCTCCTTTTTGAGAAGCATCTATGATGTGTTTTACAACTTTATTCCTGAAAAATATGGTCTATATGCTAAAATAGTTGTAGACTCACAAACTGAACTGTGACATCTTGGCAAGGGTAGTATCTCCTAGTGAAGTTAATAAGTATGTTACGGAAATATTGAGTGGGTTGAATATCTTTTTTAATGTTTTTGTATTTTGCCTTACAGATAACACCTTGGTATGTGATGGTTTGCGTCAATGCCCAGATGGAGATGATGAGACTCATTGTTGTTCGAGGGGAGAATTCAAGTGTGTAGCCATTGGAACCTGTGTTCCGCAAACTCTAGTATGTAATGGAGATGATGACTGTGCCGATGGAAGTGATGAAGCACCCCCAGTGTGTGGGGACCAAAGGGTTGATGACTCAGTTAGGGCTGCTGTAATACCTGCATCCCCAACACACCATGACGATGGCACACAGGGCCAAGGAGTGTATGTGGCAGCAGTACTGGTCGCTGCAGCATTGGTGGCAGTAGTGGTGGCCCTCGTTTACCTCTGCCGCAGGCGCAACCAGAGGCATGAGAACCTTAGGCGTTGTGATCGGCACCACCCAGGAATGCCCGTCTTTGGAGCAGATGCCTTTCAGCAGTTGGGTGTGGGGGATGGCACGTCGGCAGCCGACCCCCTAGCACCTAAACCCTCGCAAGCTGTTATAGCAGCTGCCATACGTCGTCACCCCAAGACAAAGCCCCCCATCCACCCAAGTGCCCTACGCCCTGGGCTGGATGCTGTTCACATGTCAAACCTCGGAATGGGCTACGAGAGGGGGCATGTCACTGGGGCATCGAGCTCGGGCTCAAGTGCTACAGCGCCGCCATATCCGAGGGAAACCCTTAACCCGCCACCAAGCCCAGTGACCACCGATGCGAGGTCCTCATCCCGCTGCTGCTCCACGGGGGTCGGGAGTGGGGATGGTCCAACCCGGAGGCCATATCGGCACTACCGGGCCATCAACCAGCCCCCTCCGCCGACCCCGTGCAGTACAGATGTCTGCGATGAGTCTGACTCATGTGCCGCAGGCGGAGGGGGCATCATGTCATCCTACCCGTCTCCGAGAAGACCGCCGGCTGGGTCGGAGTACGACAGTGACCCCTTCCCCCCTCCGCCCACTCCGCGGTCCCACTGCCACAGTGGCCACAGTCAGAGTGAGGACTACTCGTGCCCCCCTTCGCCATCCACAGAGCGGTCCTACTTCCAGCCCCTCCCACCTCCCCCCTCCCCAGTCCCCGCACACCACATGCATCAGCCTCGCTGTGATTGCTGACGCGGGGCCTCCCGCCCCTACCATGGGGTCGGGACATGTCCGAGAACGTGTTGGAGCACGTACACTGTTGTGGATTCTCTCTCCGAGTAGGGGAAGTTGGGTGGTGGACGCAACTGGGTGGGCTAGCCTTTCTCAAGATGAGCAGCCACTCTCCCGAATCTTTTCTGAGATGTATAGATATATTTTACGTTGCCAGGTGTTATACCCCTCCTATCTGCTTCACTGTGTTTATTTTTTTGGAAGAAGAGGGACCACTTTTTGCACATATGTTGATTTTTTAGAGAAAACCATTTATAAGTTTTATCGGTTTGTGCTTTTTTGGGAAAGATCTCTGTTATGGCAAGGAAGTGGTTTTAACATTAATTCTTTAATGACATGTTATTGCTATTGTGTAGCTTTGGAAGTGTTTTTCTGAGCAAGGTGTGCAGCTTGAGATTGAACTGGAATTGGCAGCTCTTAAGGGAAGCTTTTTGCCAAAATGATTGCTGCAGAGAGTGTATTTTGTCCTCAAGGCACGCATTGTGATAAGACATGAAAAACAAACCAGTGCAGCCCTTAGTTTCCTGTCCTATGACAAAAAAAGCTATGATTGTTGTACTGTTTTACTTGTCTGTTGAATGTACACAATGCGAAAATTCATACTCCAGTGACCTTAACCGCTTTTTACATGTTATGCCCCTCTTCCAGTCTCTTATTTCCCTTGGCCTTAAAACTTGACTGTGAAGTTTCTCCTGACACTGTAAATAGATGCCACATCTCTGTGATCCTTTGGGAACCTAGTAAAAGAAGAGTACAGGGTTCAAAAAGACATTGCCTTATTCCATACATATTATAGTACAAGTGAATTTTTGGAGGTCATGCAGTGTTCTTACAAAGAATTAAAAATCTTGCCAATTGTTATGTGTGTAATCATCTCAAACGTGAGCTTTATGTGTGTATCTGTGAATGAGTGAAATTGTACATAATGAATTTGTGTGAATACTTATTGCATGGATGTTTGCTTGTGAGTGGGTGTGACTGTATATATTTACCTGTCCAGAAAATGAATTTGGACTGCACATTGTTATGTTGTTTTTATCCTCTCATTGGTCCCCAGGGATTTGTTGGCTGATGTAACTGATGGGGATTTTGTGCCTTAGCTGGATGAAATTTATTTGAATGATGCTGACCATATCACTGAAGGTTGTATGAAATAATGCTGGTGCTTTGATGTTAGCTGTGCTAAGCATGGCTGTTGAAATGCAATTTTTGACTAATTTTGATTAAGGCACTAGATACCTAGTTGCTACCAAATGTCCCCCAGATTATTTTCCACTCATTTCAAATAGGTATGTCTTATTGGTCTGTGGCATGTGTTATTGCTTCATGTTTTAGTTGGAGTTACCTAAAATTATTATATTCCTACTCACCACTTACCATGAATAACAAACAGATACTACTTACTCCTGTATGAATTCAGTTTGTTACTTTCCATTTATTACTCTTAAAAAATTGTATATTTTAAAATTAACTTGCTGCTTGAAAGTTTTATTCATTTTTCTTTGCTACCAATTTTGATTTTCATCGTGATTTCGTTTTTAAATTTGAATTCCAGTAGTGTATATACTGGTTGAATGTGGTGAAATAGTAAAGCATTTCAAATATCAGTTATTTGTTGTCCACTTAAAAAAGTTATTTTAGAAATTATTGTTACAGATTTGTCAAAATGTTTTGAGAGCCTTACTGATGGTAAGGTCGACAGAATAAATATCACCTTTTTTTTAATGTGCTCCTATCTTAAGAAAGGGCCATGTGTGATTAATTATGATTACGCATGTATGTAAAATAATTTTCTTTCACATGGAAACCTTTACTGTGCAAAAAATATTTTCTAATCTTTATTTATTTGTGAGAATAAGACTATTGATAACTGGTTAGCTTTTTTAAGGAAGGAGCATTAAGAATGTATTTTATGTACATTTATAGGTTAATGTCAGCTGATTGTTTTTGCTAAAATAATCATAAGGGATTATTTTATTCCCTTCACCTCAGGTTACTAGATTTTTGCAGAATTTTATGACCTGCAAGTATCCTATTTGTATTTCATGAAGTTATGGTTTGTATATAAATGATTATGTTAGAATATTAAAGAATCGCACAATTTATTCCTGAAATTTTAATTTTTCCAAGAATTCTTGTTTTGTACAGTGATGTAACCCTTCAATGGTGTAACCAGAATATAATTTCTGGGGAGAGTTTAATACTAACTCTTTGTTGTCAACAAGCAATGAAGAATTTATTCTCCCATTAAAAAACAACACAAATGGTTATTGGCTTTGTTGGTGAAATATATTTGTTGTTATTTTCCTAAGTACTAATCAAAATTATGAAAATTGCTTTATCTATGTAATTACCAATAGTATTCCGTGTCAAATATTCTTGTGGGAGTAAAAATTTTTAGTGTGCGGGTTGGCATAGCCTACTGCAGGGCATGAACTGGATCAACTTGGATTGGCTCGGGATGGGAAAGCTTGGTTCAGATCTGATCGAAAAGGATGGTGCTTCACTGATCTGATGCAGTGGGTGGGATTCCTCAACTTTCTACTGTGTAACTTTGTAGTTAGAGACTGCTGTTCTAAGTCGACCCAGTGCAAACCCTGATTAATCTGCCCCCCAAACCTCCCCCCCCTTGGCTACAGTATTGTAGCCCTATGCTAAAGTACAATTACTCCATGGGAGAAAGGAGAAACATGAAAATATCCAGAGGGAGACAAAAACGAGATACACGAAACCAATAATATATATTATGATGATGCACATGTCATATTTCAAGAACAAATACAGACTTCTAGGGGTTAAACCACTTTAACAACAACAAACTTAGAATCAGAATCATTGGCATTAATGGGAGCTCAACATTATTTACTGTTGTTAACATGTGTTATCTTATCCTGCATCTGGTGTATGTTGTAACAGTTGGGCTTAAGTAATGCTATTAACACTTTCATAATAATATAATTTAATTTTCTTTGAATAGTGTTTCAGAATTAATAGTTACTAAATTAAATAAGGAATATAACTCATAATATTAAATGATCATTGGAAAACTTCGTATTTATTGTGCAGGAGATAAGTAGTAAAGGTAAGCACAAAAAAATAACAAAAACCATCAATGGCAATTATACAATGCATTAGTTATTAAAACAATTGCAAGTCAAGCATTAAAATAAAAGGCATACATATAATGAAAAGACAAGCAGTGAGATATCAGTGAACACTTTCAGGCCAATGTTCAACTCAGACATCATTATTTTTAAAAACTGATTTTCTAGTCCTTTTATAAGAATTGTTATTCCTAACATTCTTAGATTTGGGAATTTGCCCTGGGCCTACCTAGCTTAGACTGTGCATAAGTATATTTTTCATTTGCCACATCTTCTGCAGGAATTTCCCTTCTGATGCCCCTGCATATATGTCACAAGGCTTGAGGAGTAAATGGAAGGAGCCAGTTGCATGTTTTATCAACTCTGGAAGCACACATGGCCCCATTGTTGTGAAGCTATTAATTGCAGTTTTGAAACCCATTGCGGATGATGAGCCGAAAGCAGTTGCAACAGTGTGTGATTTGGGAAGTAACATTACCTCAGCTCAAAGATCTCTGCGGTCTATTTGAAATGATCCGATATCAGGTTAGATTTTGACAAAAGGGTCTATTTCATTTTTCTCACCAAACTTCTACTAACTGATACATATTTATTTCAGCCTGGTCAGTGAAAGGATCTTCACTTTCTTTGACCCTCATCTCCTCAGGTGCAATCGCCATATATTTATGAAGTATTGTGTGGTAGGAATGGTATGCACCATATTGAATCACTCATATATTTGTTACTTTAAGTCATTATGATATTATTCTGTGGCATTTGATGTAATTGTTATAAGGTCTTCATTGGCGATGCCTGGAATTGGCTAATGGAGCCACATTGAAGGATCTGTAAATTTAAGTAGGAGATACAGTGGGCGTATTGCTGCTTTCCCAAAGGTGACCAGTTCTTGCCTAAACTCACAGTGGAGGGAGAAAATGAAAGTGTCTCTGGCTGGGTATGTTTTCAATCAGTCCCTAGCATAATCACAAATGGAAATTTTTGATGAATAGGCATATATTATTCATGAGGAACTTCAAAGGCAGTATTCCATCTGTGTTGATTTTAATTAATCAGTGTAAAATTAGCCAAAAGAAATTCTACCACTTACAGGCCTGATTGACCAGGCCAGGCATGTGTGACTGCTTTGTTCATAATGCTCACAAAGGAATTATTTAATAGCTTAAATGGAAGTTATCAAGGAACGTACTTAAAATTTGCTTTCCCCATAAAGTGACGAAATGACCATTTACCTTTTTGGAAAGATGTCAATAGTCGGATATGTTTTAAATTAGTTGTTAACAGTGAATGTCAAATTTAATTGCTCCCTTGAGGAAAACCTGTAATAGGAGAAGTTGTGCAACTTAAATGGCAGCATGTTTGGATCACTTTCATTAACATCATGAAATGGCTGTAGAGTGAACTCAAGGATGCAGGGTACAAGTTCCTAGAACCAAGATTGCTTAATCAGGACCCTCTGGAGAACTTTTTTGGGAGTGTTAAGGTTTCAATTTGGTTCCAGCACAAACCCCTCAGTGCAGCAGATTACGTTGGCACTTCAAAATTTCTTAAACAATTGAATGTAAGTGAGGTAAGTCCAAAAGGAAGTAATTGTTAACCTGACTCAGATGAGTTTATGGCTGACCCTGAACAGATTTTTCAGGATGTCTCCAACATTGATGTGGCAGGCAGTACCTATGCCAAAGGTCTTGAGAATGCTTGTTGTGTTGAGGAACAAGGTGAGGAATCTCTTACAAGAAAATTCAGCCTCTTCTCCCTTACAAACACCTTCCTAAGGGGGCTTGTAAAAACAAAACAACGCAGAATTTGTTTCCGCACTTTATCTTCACAAGAATCAATGATGGGGGAATATATCCTTTTTTCCCATAGTGTTTGTAGGACTAATCAGAATATAATTTATCCTTCTCAACGCTTGGTCAAGTGAATAGGTGATTCACTTACTGAGTTGGAGAAATTTCCCCTTAATAGCTATTGATGTGGGTATTAAGACCTTCCTTTTTAAAAAATTGCTTTTCAGTATATTTTCTTCCAATGCACTAGTCATATCTCAATGCAAATGTTTCTGAGGTGGTAACTGACTATGCTATTGTTGTTCAAAAACTCTGTCACTCCTGCAATCTAATAATAAGTAATTAAAAATGCCATTAACTTCATTGGGCACATTATTTATTAGATACTGAAGATATTTTCAAGTCGTTGCATGTTGCAGTATTAATTTAAGATTTGATGAATGTTCTATATTGGCTAATATAGTATATGCTTGTTTAAGCTAGCCATGTGTGGCCTGTTGAAAGTTTAATTCTTCAGCCACTATGTTTAACTTATAGGAGTAATTACTTTTCTAAACATAGTGATGTTGCAGTTGGATTACTTAGACATGAAAATGCACATATTTTCAAGTCATTGCAAGCCATGGTAATTATTTTAGATTTGATGAATGTGCTATATTGGCTAATGCACATAATATTTGTCTGCTTCACAGAGGTGGTAGAATAGTACTCTTCGCCACCCCCCTTACAGAACATAAAAACAACAAGGGCAACTTTGTACCTCTTCTATTGTGTAAACAGAGAAAGCTTCCCTTAAGTGTCCGAGAACTTATCCCATTATGCACGACCCTTCTCGGCTATGGATGAAAAACCCATCCCATTGACCTCCACTCAACCGTCATCCCTGATACACAAATCTAGGTGATGCATGGATAATCCGTGCATGGGTAATCAAGAGTTTCTTGTTGTTCCTTTTTGTAATAATTATTATGTATCAAAATCAGAGTAGTCAACCCCTAAGGTCGATTTAGCAGGTGAGGGTGGGTAGAGCTCATCCAGTACTAAGTCCTATAGCATGTGAAATTCACACATCATGTTAGGGGGGCCAGTTCCTTTCCCTGTACCACCTGGGATTTCCCAGGATGACCTGGTACCC
>LYUA01000893.1:8406-20486 GCA_002093875.1 Calopteryx splendens | reverse complement strand
GTGGCATAATCCCCCCCCCCCCCTCCTTGCCACAGACCCTAGCGGCGGCTTGCGGGGTATTGTGCAGATTTCTATATCAGATAATAGTCATCAAAATGAAAAATGATCCTTTTCATATCTGCTTACTACAATTTAAATAAAAGATATTCCAAACCGTGTTCATATTAACTGCGGAGCTGAGCGTTAACTATGTTTTTAAATATGTATCATTTGGAAAAACGGTTTTGAAAAATTGCGATATTAGAAATATTCTTTCATTTAAGACATATTTTTCCTATGATTTCTATCTTCCTTCTAACTTTCCTATAATTTGCTAACCCGTATTTCGATTGTTTGATAAGGAGAGTTTGGGCAAGAATAAAATACTGCTACGGCCATCTGTGTTATTAGTGCGTTATTACTGTGTTCACAGTTGAATATTACTGCAGTTGAACCGGTCTTGTGATTTAAACGTAGTATGTCGTATGGTAATTGATGTAATTGCTACTTGCTCCCGGAATTATGCTCATGGGATAGATAACGTTGTATTTCAGTGGGAATAGCGTTCGAATACTGACTGAAGGCCTCGCGTTCAAATAAAAATGATACATATTGACGGCCACAGCTTCTCCCAAGCTGTGTAATTTTTCTGGATATCAAATATCTCTTGGGAATCATGGACGGCTCAATGAGAGGAGCTGGTCATACTAGCTTGATAGTGTGTCAATATCACACGCAGTGAGGCTTAGAACGATGTGAGCTATGACCTCACGTATCGATTCTAACTTTGATATAATTACTTTAGTTTGATGAATAAGATTTTCGTCTATTACTTTTAATGAGGTGTTCCATTTTGGGAGTACACATGACTATACTACACGTAGAACCAATTTTTCTTACGTGATATATCTAGCTGAATATATTTTCACCAAGTAGTTTGAATGACTGGTTTAAGAGGGTGCCACAATAATTATACACATATATAATTAACAGAACACTACCGATAAAGTTGGGTTATTTAATTGATCTTGGGAGGGATTAATACCGCCAGTCTTCTATACCCCAAACATTCCTATGCCTAATACGGCAACAAAATCCATATACTATAAAAATTACAATAAACCATTTTTTAACCATACCGTGGTATTCAAGTGGTTAGGATAAGTTTTTGATGGGCACTAACATCGTAACAAACCTACACTTTAATAACTTATTCCATATATTTTCTGACTCCCTTCATTCCCTACAGTGTACTGAATCTTTTTCTCCATAATCTACCTCGATTTTCGAGCATTCTGCTCTCCATCACAGTATAGAGAATCCCGTTATGCCTCGGTATTCTTTACAACCATTTTTCCGGTCCTCTTCGAATTTCAAGCAAACATCAACAAATGTTAATGGCCATAGGTCGTCTTCCGAAAGTCATCCGAAGCGGGGAGGTCTCGCTGTCCTGAGCCGTGCAGCGAAAGGGAGAGAAGGATTGAGCAATTAGAGAGAGGGGTGAGAGGCGATCAGTGGTCGCAAATCCCACGAAAACTCCGCCGCTACCCCCCCTCTCCAACTCCGACTCCCAACATTAGTCCCTCCTCCAGCCCCGGCATCACTCACTCAGATCAAGACATGTTTGGTATCGCTAGGGTGTGTGGCAGGGGGTAATTCCATACCAAGCATGCCCTGTCCACAAATTTCCCATTGATATTCTACATGTAGATCTTTTAAGATAGGTTTTTTACGGTTCCTAACAACTATTATGCATTTGGCTACGCGTGATCTTCCTCTTCTTTGCTTCTTTTCTTCTTTTCCTTCTTAAGTTCTTTATTTTTGCTGCCTGCCATACTACCTTCTAAAAAAACCTTCCTCTATTCCGATAACCTAATATTTTTCATTAACCACATGAAATACTATTTTAAGGTTAGGAAAAAACTGAGATATGATTCAACGCTGGAATAAGTCTCAAAAGCAGCTTATCTTTTCCTATAGAGTATAGTAAGTTTAAAAAAAGTCTATACCTGTTATAAACTACAATCAGAGGACCCAAAGGGCGACGAAATTTGTACATAATTCGAGATTGGAACCCGTAGAGAGTCGAAGATTGAACACTATTTTAAGCTTATTGAAAAGGTACTAGCCTTGTGATTTTAAACACAACAAAAAAGAAATTGTCCAAACCATACATTACACCGACGACTTAGGCAATGTTGATAACATTAAAGAAATATTTTGTCAAACCGATAGATTTAAGAGTTCGTTTTTTCTTGCAAAATCTACGATCACACCACGAGGAGAGATAACGCTAGCATATATATCCTCTTTTAGACATCTTACCTATTTCCTTTAATTCATATCTACTGTCCTAACACAACCAGGCCACACGCCCTTGCTTCGGCTTGCAGAGACATTGTGTTGATGTAGATACTCTAAGGATGCGACGAAAGCTGCTACTTTTGGTCATGATGCAATACTTATTTTAAGATTAAATATACTAAAGTGTGACACCAATTTCTGCAAACTGGGATAGCTAGTCTAAAGGTTTATTTCCTTTGATAGCTGGTAACAACTATTGTTACCCCATATCATTCACCTTGTCTCTGATACAGATGCAAACAGATCGGGAATGAGCTAAGGGATGAGCGAGCGACACGGCCGGCGGTGGACGTTTATGCTTCCGCTGATGACGGAAGGGAAAAAGAAAGGGTTTGACACGAATCGGTTCCCCGAGCGTGCGTTTCCGAACACCCCCTCCCTCCCTCTCTCCCCTCCCCCCACCTCCTCTCTGTTATGTCCGATGCGTACGCGCGTAGATGCGCGTCTCTGTGCTTGCGTTGTCACGCGGACGCGTCCGAACGCAGGTTAAGGGCGCCGCCGCCGATGGCATTATATTGAGTTGATTGCGGTCAGATGGGTGTCTCTCCGGAGGTCTTGGCTTTCGTGTCGCATCGATCTGCCGGAAGAGGACGCCGCAAGCCAACGGATCCCCGGAGGCGTGAAACGATATCCGCTCTTTGAGGCATGATTTCGGAAAATATGGTTGGAGTTCTGGGATTCCGTGGGAGAGGCGAGGTCGGCACGCACCGCGCCGTCTATTTCTAAACAATGTTAGTAGCTCCATTATTTAGAACGCCTAGGCTCGTGGCAAGAAATGTGGACAGTGAATTTACCATGGCACAACCCTATAAGGGAAGTGAGAATACATTTGCTATTAAGCCAACTAATTTTCCCTCTGAAGTAATTTTTATATTTTTAATAAATGTATTGAGTTTTTTTTTAAATATATGTTTAAGGAGTTCCGAAATTCTGCGATGGCATTCTTTTTGCACTTCTTTCCTGGTTGACTCTTTGTTTAAATACGATTATTTATTTTAAATATTCTTGCATAGTTTTAAAAGGCCCTTTGCCTATGCTGATGTGTGTTTCAGAAATTTAAAAAAATATGTACCAGTTTTAATCGTCATTTTAGGAAAACCATCCATCTTATTTTACATTAGTTGGGAAATATTTCTCTCTAGTATTCAAAGTAGAATTCGTAGTCGCGGATGAGTTTAAACTATATTCTAACCACTGGTCAACGAAATACATGATAACATGGAAACAAATGTTGGTTGTACCTTTGGATGTACCTTGGTTTTTTCCCCTCATGAGGAAACGTTTCCACCAAGCAAAGGTAGAAACCACCAACTAAATGAAATACATGAGTTTAAAGATATCTAGAATTAAATAGATTTCAAAATACATGAGTTTATAATGTAATACAAATATATTATATATTATAATATAATATAATACAAAATACAAATACTTGAGTTTAAAGATATCTAGAATTAAATAGATTTCAAAATAAACTATCTCATCAATGATTCAATGACATCCCATTATATATAGGACCTAAATAAGTAATTGTTTTTAAAAATTGGGGCATTTACGACATCCTTTATATTTAATGCTTGTTTTATTATTTTTTATCAGCCTCCGCATAAGAATAATTACGATAATCACTGGAGAAGAAGCGAATTCTAGGTTTAGTTTTTAATGAAAAAATTGAGACAATTTTTGCGATCGAGTACGTTCATAGGCATGAAATAATATAATTTAAAAAATTAAGCATAGAAATTTTTACAAAACTCCAACAAATTGCTCTGAATCATCTACTTGGCAAGCATAAATACAGGCGTTTTAATTTGTTCGAAGAAATCATATTCTAGNGCAAGCATAAATACAGGCGTTTTAATTTGTTCGAAGAAATCATATTCTAGTGCCAGATCGTTTTAAGCATTTCGAAATATTGGAATAGGTTCCTTCCAATGACTGACGTTTGAAAAATTCGAAGAGCGTGCGTAAGCGAAGAGTGTATCTTTAAGGTCAAATGCTCACGTACGAGTTTCAAAAAGTAAGTGCCGTTTTTGCATACAAAAAATTACACAGTGGATATTTTTGTTTGAATTTTTTTTAATGAAAGGGCATACCTTAAAGTGGAAAAGAGGGTTGAAATAACTTTGTTGTCCAAAGTGAGGTTTTTTTTATTTGCAAATAAAAAATCTTACTGTGAAAAACAAAGTTAGGTCTTCACCTTTTACCAGCATAGGACATTTTCACAAAGTTACGCCCAAAATCATCAATTTGATACCCTAATCTATTTTTCTAGATACTTTTTGTCATTTTTGAGGTACTTGCTGTGTCTGTTTTGATTTTTTTTCTATGTTTAAGTCAATAGAATATCCCGCCGACTGTGAAACACGGTCTGTTATCCAATTTCCGAATGCAAGAAAGATCGAAACCTCTGAAATTCATCGGCAGATCGTTGAGAGTTATGATGACAGTAGTAATAAGTGATGATATTTTATATGATGAGGTTTGGATATGGATAAAACTGCTTAATGAAAGCCAAACGAATGTGTACGATGAACCAAGGGGCCTCCTGTTTCATCAATGAATATTTGGTCAGGGAAATTGATGAGAAAATTCACGAGAATTGAGTTTTTACGGTTTCCTTACAAAGCGATGAATTTCCAGACTTTTAAAGAGGTCTTAAAATCAATTGTTCAAAAGGGAGTGTTTGACATCATTGGCGGTGCCGTTCTTTGGAGAGGAAATGAACGAACTGGTCTCCAGACACAACATGTGCTTCAACATTGCCGAAAGTTATGCCGAAAAATAGATAGTTTAAAATATGTTCTTTTATCTAAAAATGTTTTCAAACAAAAATATCATGTGTGAAGTTATTTATACAAAACTTTCTATACCTTTTTTACATTTCTCGTACTATCTCGAGTAAAGGAGTGATAGCACCCTTGCGTGCAATTTCGAGGGCCGTGTTCTGCCCTTACCCTCACTCTACTTCCTCTTCTTGTCTATTTGTAACCCCTTTGGTCTCGCCACAGGTAAACCTGACAGCTCCCCCTGTAAATACTTCCTCTTGAAAGTTCCAGCATCTCCTCCTGGAAATTTTTTTACGTATCCAGAAGATATGAATATTGATATTCGAAAGGATTATGATATCAATTCAAGAAATAATTTTAAATAAAATATTGATGGACGATCTCACTCCCACATTAAATTCCAAGAGTATTTTTAGTTCCTTTTTCTTGAGTTTATTAAGCCTTCATAGATTTATAACACTACTTTTATAGGATAATCCCTGTGCATATAAAAATATTTAAAGACTTATAGAGTGAGAAAATTCCGTCAATTATCGCTGTGCATTGGGCATCAAACGATTCAAAATGTATTGCAGTAATTTACGTTGTTACGCGGAACTATTTATATTATGAATCGAAAATTATGTGCCTATAAGGCTCCCAAATATCTGTATAAAAAATCATAAAGGTACCGTTTGATCGTTGCTCTTGAGGTAGAAGGAAGGTTTTGCACCACTTTAATCTAGCACTAACCACTTTGGAGTACGTACGATACGTAAATGTGTTTATTGAATCTTTATTTCTCTTCATCAGGTTTACGAGTGACCTACGAGCCTTTAAATTAATTTTATAATGATGAGCTGTTTACACGGGCGCTTCAAATAATAGTCTTAAGTATAGATTGAGCGACGTCTCTGGTCTTCCTGCGAAAGGAAATAATGTATGTTTTACTTGCATGTCCCAGTTTCTCCTTTTTTGCCTAAAGAGTATTTATGAACATTGACGTCCGGAGAGAATGTGCTTTCCATGAATGAAAATGTCAATAAACGAAATACGGACGTTTTAGGGCATAAAGTACTGCCCTGTTACGCACAAGTTGTGTCAGCATCTTGCATTTCTGTCGAATTCAAAATAATAGCCCTGTGGAAAGTTTATTTTTCTGGACACTGTCGTATATCATAACATTTTCATCAGATAAAATATTTTTTTATTTATGAGCGCCGAAAGTAGACGAAACGTGAAATTCACCTTGTTTTTATCCCACTTAGAGCAGTCTATATCTTTTTGCAAGGCAATAAATTAAATATGACGCTAATTTTTATTTTTATTTTATTGCATTTCTTAAGTTTTCAGAATATGTATAACATATTATACTTCGATGAAGGTGATCGGAAAAAGACCTTTCGAATTCCACCGATCCATCATTTTCAATTCGACAGTAATCAAACTCAAAAGGGCTAGGCTCTTCGCTTCTTAAAAGTTTTAACTTAGTAATCGAGATCCATCTCGATACATTACTCCATTTATCCATACATGTTCATAAATGAGTACCGCACTTTTAGGGGAGGACATGCTTGCTATTACGTCGCATTCCTTGACGAGGGAGGGAGGGAGTGGTTTCACTCTCTTTGGCATCGCGGCTTCCTGGAGAATGGACATGCTGAGATGCCACCGGCTACTCTAAGCTACCAACGGCTATCATCGGATCAAATAAAATTCCCCTGTGATGACACGTTTATCTCTCATGAGTGCATTGACGTGTCCTGTCTGAAATTTTAAAAAATGTTACAAAAATAAATATTAAATTTTTGATCGAAATACATGATTTTGGATCGGGAGTGAGTTGATTCGGGTAGTCTGGAGAGACGAGGCCTCACGTGGCGACACGAATTGGTCTGAACCTCTTAACATGAATGTGCCAAAGAGCGTTATGTTATTTTAACGCTTGGAAGTTGCGAATACTACAAATAGGTCACTGGTATTCTATCCCGTCCAATCAAAGGCCAGTAATGTTGAAGATCATACTTTTTTATCATATATGTATGCCAGTTTGCTATTTCTCTCAGAGGTTGAAATACATTGTCATCCATACTGTTCCACGTGTTTCGTTCTTTTTTCATGCTTTTCTGAGTCCGCCAGCTTTCATTTCGCCATTGGATGGCATACAAACATTTCGCAGACTCCACGACGGTCACAACGGGAGGGAATTTCAGTAATCGCCCTGAGGCATGGGCTCAGAATTATTAGGGAGCGAGTGGACCTGCTTATATGAGCAACTTGGCATCATTTTTGGGGTTGAAGGTCATCATTTTAGGGGGTCTCTGAGTCAAGCTGGAACGTGACATTTTGAGAAATCTGGTGTTATAAACAACGAAAAAAGCGTGGTGCAGTTTACAAAAAACCGCTCGGCATTATGTTGAACTGGGATAAATTTATGAGAAGTTTATGAATATGCAACTTTTATGCATAGTTTGTTCACGTAGTTAATTATTTCTGCTGCAAAGATCAATTAGTATGCTAAATAGACTAAAAGGGCTAATTAGGCTCCATGGGGCTATGCTTTAAAGCTATTACCAGCATGATGTTATGTATTAGTGATATGGTTTCCGGAAGCACTGACTAACAAATATTTCTTATTCATCAATTATTGTCTTGCTTATTTATTATATCTTAGAAAAATTATCGGATATTCGGTCGGTGTGTTTAAAACCCTCAGGCAAAAGCTGCATAATGTGTTACATATCATGAATGTCGCATTGCTGATTGACATATTTTCAATTGATTAGAGCTGTTAAAGTTTAGCGTTTTGATTTAACTGAAATATTCAACAAAATATTGGTCTAAACCTTCAGGCAGTCAAATAAAACGGAGAAATCAATCCTTAGCCTTTTAGAGTGAACTAAATTTCCCGCATTCAAAGGAAAAGATTTAATCCTATAGCATATAGAGCGTTTGTTGTCCTACTCTTGGTGAGAGAGTAACTTAAAATCGGTGCTAAAGGATGTGTGGTCTTATTTTAAGTATACATTTTTTAAGTTAAAGGCTTATATGAGTTTTAAAGATACAATAATCATTAAATTAATTTTTTTTTTCATGTTAGAAATAATTTATTTGCCCGTAAATATTATTCTTTGCCTGGTCGATAGCTATAAAAAATAATTTGAATAAAGTAAAATTGGTTCAATCGATTATTACTAGCATTCATTTCAAGACCTGAAACCTCACGCATATTTCGGTCCAGCCTAGACATTAATGTAATATAATCATCCATTTTCACAATATTTTTGCCCTTAGAGCTCCAATGAAAGGCATTATTTATGACTTATTTAACTGTTGTCCTAAAAAATTAGCATAACAATTCGAGAGCTTAAGTTAGATTTTTAAATTATCTCCAAAGGTATCATTACCCAAAAAACGACATTTGAATTGATAAAGGCTTTCATGAAGGCTAAAATTGCTGAGAAGCGGAAAAAAGCTGAGCTATTAGCGAAGCAACGCATTTATTTGAAAATTTCTGAGTGTTATAGAGAAAAAGAAATTGAAGGTGTAATAGCTAATACCTAGGTAATATCAAGGTGTAATACCTAGGTGTAATATCTTTTCATGAGCGCTTGGAGTATAGAGATGAAGAAAATAATTTTGAATTCACAAAGAAAAGAACTTTTTTCGCAAAAAGAGAAAAAGCAAGGGAAAAAGACGTTTTACGCCCTTCTTCCTAATTCTTTGGGAACGTTCTTGAATTTTCTTCTCTCGTGTGTCTTCATAGTCATCTCTTCTGTAATCTATGGTTTTCTCCTCCTTTTTTTCTTTACCATTCCTACTGTTTCGTTTGCTGCTTTCGTTTTTCCTTCTTCGAGTTGTTCCCATCTTTCTTCTACTCTACCTACCTACCTATCCCCTTGTTTTCACTCAGAATTCTCAACTGCTTTCTGGTACTACATAATTGCATTACACTTTCTCGTTCGTCTTCCCTTTCCTATCTTCTTGAATTTTAAGTTACATTTCAAGAGTACTGATTTATGACCTGAATCTGCACCCGCTCCAGGAAACTTTTACGAATTTATGACGCTATTCCTAAATCTATATCTAACCATAATGTAATCTAATTGGTATGTTCCGGCATTTTCCAACGTCTGTTATGGCATTTAAACCAGGTATTTTTTTTATAATTTATCCAATCCTCCTGTAAAATCTATAGCTTTCTCCCTGCGGTCATTACTTATTCCTAAGTTGTTCTCCCTTACCTCACTCCCATCTCTCCCTTCGCCCACCACTGCGTTTCAGTCCCCCATAACTATCAAGTGTTTTCCTCCAGGAATACTTTCAATTATTTCCTCTAGATGGTCGAATGCAGTGTCTACCCCTTCCTTCCTATGATTACTTGTAGGCATGTGAACCTTAATAAGTACCATGTTCATTGGTTCTGCTTTAGTCTCTGCCCATAATATTGTATCGTTCACTTGCTCTAATTTACTTCTCATCTTCGTTCTTTTTAATACCGCTGCTACTCCACTTTGGCTATCTTCCCCTCCCCTCCGCTGAATATTACACTGTATTACTCTTTCCCTCAATCTCACCTCATGCAAGTTTAAAATACTGTATTTTATCTATCATTTTTATAAATTTTTTTGTCCTCACCATCATCCTTAAATTTCAAGTTACTATTTTCACAGTTGCATTTTTCTTATGAGTCTTCTTTTCTGCTTCTTTCAATTCGGCTGTGAATATTTTCTCTCTAAATCCTTTGCGAAAATAAGTATATCATCTTAGTACACCAAATGGCACTCCCGTTGAGTAGCGGCAAGCACCAGGTCCCTATTTCGTTACAAAGTAATGAGCCCTTCGCATATTCCGAGAGGTAAAACTATAAATTGATAAAGACTAACTCCGGTTGTATAGGCTGTATTTCCCCGGTCGCTTTCCTCGACCTTACACGGCTAGTCTCCTGGCCCAATATCC
Organism: Calopteryx splendens; assembly: GCA_002093875.1. NCBI lineage: Eukaryota > Metazoa > Arthropoda > Insecta > Odonata > Calopterygidae > Calopteryx > Calopteryx splendens. The sequence goes on along the minus strand of LYUA01000893.1, from coordinate 10,416 downwards.
ATAGTGGATAAAGATGTGGGACCGGATAGTGAGTCAAGAATGCCGCCCATGTAGAAGAGTATAAGTGTCTTTACGTATAGGTTATGAAATTCAGAAATATTCAGACTCCAATTCAGACTCAGACAGATACTAAAGACTAGACTCTCTAGAAACTCAGACAGATAATATAGGCACAATCTCGTCCATCCTTCTTCTCGAGAACGATGGGTGAACACTTGGGAGATGACAACTCCTTGATAAAACCTTCCTTCTACTTCTACTTTATGGTTCGTCGCACTTCCTCTTGTCTGTGCAAAGACAATCGTCTTGTAGTTAGCCAGATTGGTGACGCATCATTCGTCACTATTCGTTTCTTTTTATTTTCCTTCGTCCCAATTCCTTGTGTCTATGAGAGCACACATTGGAAAACTTGTCCATCGCCATTTTAAGTTCCTTCTCCACAAAATCACCAATTGCAGCGCCGTGCAAGTCAAAGAGAGTGGATGCACGTTTTGATGCCCACTTTCGGGCCATTATTAAGAGATTCATGTGTTTGCCGATAGATTTAAGAGAAGCATAGCCGCCGCAAAACCCGCCCTTCGCTTTAAACCCCATTCCACTGTAAAATGTTCCGATTCGGCTCTTTCACCCCTAATTTTCCCTCGTGCCCCATATCCATGCATATTGCACGCTACCTATATTTGTTGCGCAGAAGGAAGAATTAAGTTTCATTTTAAATTCGCAGCATTGCATAAATTTCTAGTTTCTCCACCTGACCAAAATACACTCTTTTTCTGCGGAGGAGAACACAATTCCAGAATAAAATCACACAATATTGATCTGCCGGAAGGGAATCTGCACCCAAGACATCCATTCGTTAGATGCAGAGTACTTCAAACAAGGATCTCCAGTGTGAAGCACCACTTATCATCGACAAATTCACCATCGTGAGTGTCAACCCGTCGCACTTTAGTGGTCTCGAATTTTCTTCGGGTTTAAACGACGCCTTAAGGCCTCTCGCTTGTTTAAGTATTTCTTCCGACTGTCGCTAAGTACAGTACAGATCGATCCCCGTGTGACTTAGTCCCAAGTATTGCGTCTTATGCTCCTCGGTCCACTAACTTAATTCTACTTCGCATTCAAAATGGAAGGCCTAGTCTTCTCAGCCGTATGAACCACCGAACGTCTGAGGCATCATCATGGTCGACCTGATTTCCGCAACCGAATGTTACAGACTGCGCCAATGTAGCGCCGGTCTGCGGGAGAAGGGTTGGTAAGACTTGCTTCTCACAAAGCCTACACACAGCTGCTTTATTTTGTTTTTCTTTGAGCATGCCCGCCATTCGGTCCTGGGCACCAGCTACGACATTTGCTATAAAATCAAACATGACATGAAAAAAATTCCCGTGTTCTTTTCGCAAGCAAATGAAAATTTATTTATCCCGCACAAGCATAAAGCATCGCCAATACGTGTCATCTTATTTTTAGCATCATTGATGTTATTGCATGTAGTAAGGAAAAGGGAATGAAAAGGAAAGAATAAAGATTCAAGTGCAAAGGGAAGTAAAACTTAATACAACTGTGGGCATAGAGTGGAAGAGTGATTGAGCTATGAAGAGAAGAAGATTTGGAAATATTCAAGTATAATTAGGCGAAGACCAACCCGCGATTAATCAATTACAATAAAAATCTATCTTCTTTCTTTTTGAAGATTATTGCGATCCGAAATCAGAAAATTTTTGGAGACGATTCCGATCTACTCCGTAAATGGTTGATGATAGTATTATGTCTAAAACTCGATGGGATGAGATTGCGTTGGTGACTCATGGCGGAGGAAAACTTTGCCCACGACACCTCACTTGAGCTGGCACCCTCCACCATTCGCCCCTTTAATGCCGCAGAATTTCAGATAATGCCATTCCACAGCCCCTTTTTCTCATTGTGTGTGTGTGGCGGTCCATCTCCTATTGCGTCCCCACTCCTGACCCAGCCTCCCTCCCCCGGCCGAGGCGGAGGCTAATCCCGAGACCC
>LYUA01000892.1:488936-508444 GCA_002093875.1 Calopteryx splendens | reverse complement strand
CTCCCTCCACTCCCCCTCGCCGTCCCCCTTCCCGCCACGAAATCCCTTTGGAATCCCACCCGACCCCAATCCCGCCCACCTCCGCAGTGACTGACCTACAAGTGCCAATACATCGAACCGTGACATTTAACAAATCGTTTTTCGTTACTCCATGCTACGCAATAGATGATAATTCATCTGTCTGAAACAATTGTAAAAGATTAAATCGTTTTTAGAGAAAAATTGGAGGAATACCTACTAGGGAAACGAGAAGTCAGCGCATCGTTTCGTTTTGCAATTTCTTATTTTTATCCTTGGTTTCCTGAAACATTATCTAAAGTTGTACTCATAGTATGTAATTGTGAAAATTTCTTACTTTGTTTTGCCCACGACCGAAAGTTAAGTTAAGCTTCCTTCTGCTGAACGAAAATGCTCATAAGAGGCTGGAATAGGAATAGGTACATTCAATAATATTACCAAGTCATTTCTAATTCTGAATCAAATGTTTCTCACTGTCTCAAACTCTTTTAACCTACCAACGCTCTCTCTCTCTCTCCCCGTCCCCTCAACCCCTGCCACAATTCAGAGTCAATCACTCAAGCTACATCGATGGATGAGCCCTACTCTCGATCCCCTCATCCACCATAATCCAAGCCCACGCCAACCCCCGTGAAACTTGGTATTAATTGCTACACCGACGTCCCCTACCCCTGATAAGACGCTTACGTTTCTGAAACACAACTGATGAGAGTTTGATGGGGGAGAGGGGTGTCCGGACTATCGGGGAAGGGAGCAGGGGTGGCCGAGGGTGCAAAGAGAGGATCGAGGGGGTAAAGGGAGAAGAAGAGCCCACTCACGGAGTGAAAAATATCGAGCGCTACTCAGGATCGCGAGGAGTACACACAATGGGGGATCGCTTGACTTCAAACGGGGCGCGCAGGAGTGATTGGGGAGGGATGCGGCCTCGGACGGGGTGGGTAGTGGCGGGGCCGAATCCATCGAGCAAGCGCCGAACGATATTCCGACGGTTCTGTGCGATGCTGACGTCCCGCAAACACTGTGAATTGAGAGCGTTTATGCAATGTAAGAAATTCAGTTTTGCGAAACTCCATTTCGAAAATCAGTCATAGGCTGGCTGGCAGTATAAGGCTGAACGCCTTCTTGAAATCAACAAATCAGACAAATACATCATTAATATACTCTATGTTTTTTTATATCAATGGCCTCATTACTACTATGGCCTCAGTCGTACCCCTACCATTCCTAAACCAATATTATCCTTTTTTGCTCTCTTCTTCATCTTATTATTAATAATCGTGATTACTACCTTTGCTTCATGCGAAATCAAGCATATTGTTCTATATTCCTCACATACTGGTGCTTTTTCCTTTTTTGGGATAGCAATTAATACTTATTTAAGTCTTCTGGCGAAACTTCACCCTAAAAATTGCTGCAAACAACCCCATAAAAACTCTTTCTTTCATGTTTTCCTAAACACACTAGCAATTCTGCAGGGATGTTATCTACTTCTACAGGCTTATTCGATTTCATATCCTTAATGCCTTCTCTATTTCGCAATCTAGTATGCCTGGGCCTAAGCTATTCTCTTTGACAAATTATCTTTCTATGTCCAAGCTCACTGACGTTATGTCTTTGCCGTATAGTTCTTCTATATATTCTTTGCATCTTTTTTTAATATCTTCTCCTTATATTAACACTTTTACTGGTATCCCTTTAGTGTACGCAACTATTCATTTCTGACTTCCTGAGTGACTGTCGCTTGCCTGCTCTGTATATCTATTTCACTCTGTCTCTGTAAACTCTCCATGACCTCACATTGTTCTTTCCACCATTATTCTTTCGCCTTATTTGAATATCTACCTCTTTTTACTTCCTCTTTCCTAATTATGTGCAAACTCTCTTCCATTTCCTTCTCTCATCAACCTTCCCAATCATCTCTTCTGTAGTCATTGGTTTTTTCATCATTTTTCTATGTCTACCCTTCTCATGTCTACCCTTATGTTTCGTTTGCAGCTTTCGAAATTCTTCTTTGAGCTGTTCCCAACTTTCTACTACTGTACCCACTCCATTGTTCTCACTCAGAATTCTCTTCATTGGTTTCTGGTACTTTATTTTCGTCCCAATTTATGCTGCTTTATTTCATTTTCTCCTCCTTCTTCACTTTGCTATCTTCTTCAATTTTACTTTGCATTTCATGAGTAACAAGCTATGGTCGGAGTCCCCACCTGCTCCTGGAAATCTGTGTAAATTAAATAAGCTGTTCCTAAAGCTATGGCTAATCATATTGTAATCAAAATGATATCTTTCTCAATCTCCCAGTATTTTCCATGTGTACCTAAGTCTTTTGTACTGTTTAAACCACGTACTACTTATAACTTATAACTAAATCATCCCTTCTGCAAAATTCCAATGCTTTCACCCTGCGAACATTCCTAATTCTAATGTAGTACTCCCAAACCTCCCTTCTATCTTTTCCTATCCCCACAACTGCGTACCAGTCCCCCATTACTATTAAGTGTTTTACTCTAGGAATATGCTCAATAGTTTCCTCTAGTTGGTTGGCTAAACATTTTACCACTTCCTCCCGATGATTACTTGTCAGCACCTATGCCTGAATAAGAAACACATACGATGGTTCTGCCTTAACCTCTACCAATAATATTCTATCATTCACCTGCTCTATTTTTACTCTTGTTTCTCCTACCGTTTTGTTTATTACCACTGCAAATCCTTCCCCTCCGCCAAATATTTCTCTGTAACTATGGCTCTAATAATCCCCATTATCCTCCCACCTCACCTCGCACAAGTAAAGTATATCAATATTTCCTATCTCCATCTCCTGGTTGATGTTCTTGGACTTCATATAGCCCTGTCCTTATCGTCGTTCTAATATTTAAATTCTCTATTCTGACGATTGTGTTCCTCTTCTAAGTCTTATTTTCTGCTACTTCCGGTCCTGTTGGGTAAGGAATTCGGCGGAGGCCGTGCATCCCCCGCTGTCGGGCATGACACTCAGCCCTTTTGGCCAGGCCCCCTCGTTTCCAAGACTCATTTTCATATTTGTCTCCACCATGTTTTGCCGCCTTACTGAGGAAAAGACGCTGCGTGGACTACCTTTCGTATTGCTTTCTGGTATGGGTGACGCAACCAGGAGTAATTTTCGTGCTCCCACCAGCACTGTTCTAGGGGTCATCAGATCACGCAGGTCCTCCCATCACGTCTAGACTGTAGTCGATGAGGAGGGAATTTTATCATTATTATGCCACTATGTATTCTGGGTGCACTGGTGAAGGTTGGTGCTTAAAAGTAGGAGCATAAAATTTGAATAGTGTGTGAAATTAGCAGTAGGACTCCGTAAAACCTTTTAAATCCACCACAACCGTGAAAATAAAATGAATATAACGCTATTGTTGTTTTCGCTTGTGCGCATATTTTTATGGTACATCTTCATATGTATTCCAATAGGTATTTACGAAAATAAAATCCAAAATAATGGTTTAAATATTAATATTTCGTTGATGAATCATTAAAAGAATTTGCAATTTAAGTATTAACATATGTTAGGAATCTTTTGTCTACAAATATAACAACTGATTTGCCGCACCTAAGTTATATACACTCGAGTTTGAAGCTTTAAATTGAGAAAATGCGTCAGCTGTTTTTAAAATGGAAAGCATCATTTTAACTTTGTTTTTTTTCTGCGTATTTCTATTTTTAAATTAAATATCATCCGATTTGGAAAATAATCTTATCAGACGATGCTCATCCACCCACCACTCACAATCCATCATTTTCTTTGAATATTATTGGCGAATTATTGGCTTAAACAGTCTTAAATTTAATAATAAGTATCCAAATTCACTATTTTATACCTTTTAAAGTTTCGTTTACGTTATTAGACTAGTTTTGATTTCATTTCCGAAAGCATTTTTTCTCTGAGACTGCACGACGCACACTAACGATTTAATGTTTCACATATTCGCTTTGGGTTGAGGATGACAAATACGATTCTGAATCGTATTCTGCATTGAATTTGTAAAGAATTTTTATGAGAAAGCAAAAATTACTCATTTTAAATTTGCGGACCGATGCATTATGAGGGAAACTTCTTTGGTTTTCGTCGTTGTTGATTCTGTTCGTATATTATCTTAGCATTTCTCACTTGGCTTCACCTATTGCTCATGAATATATTTTTTTTGAGAAATTCTTCACTTCACCGTGATAATTCTATCAGTCTATAGGAGTTTGAATATGAAATAGACTCTCAGCATTTCAAGTTTCATTGCTTCAAGCTTCTGAAATAAAATGGGTTTCGTTCGCTGAGCAGCCGAAAATAACCACTGGCTACTTTATTCTCAGTTTTCCCATAAAATTCACGACTCATATATTATGCAATGTTTTTTTATCATTGATTCAAAATCTTCACAAAATTTCCATGAAAGGAGATCAGGTTTACTTTTGATTTCACAATAAAACTGATCTAACAGGTGAAAAAATTGGGATTTTCTTCTTTCTTAGAAAAGCTGAAGTCCTGTTGAACTTCATTGAATTAAGAAGGGATGATGAGTTGCTGGCGCTACTTCTGGCTCACTATTAACTACATTTAGTCAAGCTGATCTGGGTCTGCTTCAAAAGTAACATTACCAAAGGTAACAAAGGTCTTGACATAAGATAATTGTTGCTTAAGACAGCCGATGCCGCCGGTGTGGTTATCAGGATTTTGAAGAAAATAGTGACCGGGAACGATGCATATATGCAGAGTGTAAAAATATACATAATATATATTCTCTTGAAGTCATCGATAGGAATTTCTGTTCTGCTCTCAATTTGTTTTCTGAAAAAAAACTAAATCTTACATATATTTCTTTTTCAGAGGTAATTACTCCTATTTATAGGAGTAGTAACGGTTTAATTAGGAGTAACGTTGCCGCGAACCGTTGGAAGTAGACTTATGGAATGAGCTCAGCAGCTGGCTCGCCAAAGAATCCTACTTGGCAGACCGCGGTGCAGTAAAATAAATCTTGAATTTTTCACAACATTAACTGCATCCGGCGAGAGGTGGTTGGACAGATTCATCAAATATGAAATATAATTTTTACCAGTCAATATTCAATTATTTCTTGGAACTTATTCCTGCTTTTAATTATCATATTTTAATATGCTTCACCGCAACGAAACGATGTTCTTCTTAATGGATACGTTTTAGCCTAAGGAAAATGATTTTTGTTTATAATTTATTTTCCTCAATTAACGCGATGTTTACTTACTACCATTGTTGTGCTCTCCACGTTAAATCTCCTTTTTGAAAAACTTATTTACTGCTTTTTCACGGCGTACTTTTAGTTTTGATTCTCTGTAGGCACCGAGACATCGGAAAGCTTAATGATGATGAGTGACGAAGGGACCTTCTGAGACAGGAAATGACTGTCTCCGACGAAGATCTCGCCTGAGTTTTGCAAGTTTTACGGCATCTTATCTTTACGACCAAAAAATGATGACGGATTGATTTGGGAATTCTATGTCGGCCAAAGTTTCCTAAACAGTAAATCATGCAAGAGAATATAGCACTGTAGATTGTGGATTGACTCGCTGCCACCGCTGTCGTTTACCATATCACCACCTACATGACACTCTGCAAGCCACCACAAGGATGTATGGCAGGTGGTGATTCCACGCCACAGGCGTGCACAGTCACAACTGTACTTTACTCCAATTTACTTACTTATCGTCTATAATAACTTACATATTATTATGATACTTAATCCATATGACATACCAATTCGTTTTGGGTTTAGATTACCTACTTACTGATAAACCATGTTACCATATAGTTATGTACTAGGGCTGTTCAATAAAGGGTGGTCATAAACATTTTATTCGCATAGTTTACTGTGCAAACACTTAATTTTATGATATATTGTTTTCTTAATGTGTAATGTATGTGCGGTAAAAGGTTTATTTATTTTACTCTAGTACTGCGCCAGTGACAGCCGTTGCAATCTAAAACATATTCAGTTCGCCTATGGCAACGATTGAGGTAACACGCGACGACACCCGTGGTGTTGCATAATATTAGGGAAAAGGAAAAAGTCACGTGGAGCAAGGTCTGGAATATTTGGAGGATAAGAAACACACTTCAAATTGATTTTCGCGAGATATTTATCGACAGCAATTGAGATTTTCATCCGTGCATTATCGTGGTACAGCATCGACCCTGTTACTTTGAAATTTGGTATTTTCCGATTGACGGACCTTGGAAAATTGTCAGTACATCCCTACAGTGTACACTATTTACAGTTGTATGTGTTGTTACGGCATGCAGATGCACCATTCTTAGAATATTGAAAAGTGATATGACCATAATTTTCCCAGCAGAAGGTTTGGCTTTTTTTTGGTGTTGATGATGCCGGAGATATCCATGCAGAGACATTGCTGTTTTCCCTCAAAGTTAAAATATTGTACTCATTTCCATCTACAGTCTTCATCTTTCACCTTAGAGAGAAACTCCTCATCTCCCTGCATCGTCAGCTTCAACAGTGAATAAACCTGCACGTGAACAGTGGTTTGGTTATGAGTATTCTCGGAACCCACCGCGTGCACAAACACGTCTCTTGAGGAATTTTTCTGTTGCCCACCTGTGGATGGCACCAATTAAATTTTCAATATCTCTGGTTAGAAGAATCTTTTAACGTTAGTCGACGGTCTTCTGCCACAATTTCTACACTGGTGTTAATGTTTATTTCCGCACGAGCAGTGACTGAAGCTCTGGGTCCACCTTACATTCAAATTTAGAGGACGTGACACAATGGGGCAGTCTTTTGGTGGTTTCTATTTCACATTTGGGTCTTAGGAGGACCACCGCGATTGTTGAACTCTGGTTTTCTCCCACATAAGCTTGTTGAATGATTTACCAAGTAAGGTGATACCATCCTCAAATTTTCTTTTAAATTATTACAAAAAATGATATCATCAAAATGCTAAAAACCTTCCACAAAATTTAACAGTAAATGCTATGTTACTTTAATTAGGTGCTAGCAGGTTACATGCAGGATTAAAAAGTACCAAATAGAAGTGAATGGGGAGATAATCGTCTGTCTACAAAAGTCCTTTTGAAATCTACATCCAAATGGTCCATTTTTACAAAAGATGCATTTTTTTATATAAAAACATTTTTCAAGTTATGTTTACCCTTTTCCCGCATGCAAATAGGTCATGTTTGGCTTAAGGTTATGACAAGGCATCTTCCAAGATTTTTTTGGAAATATAACAAGGAACAGGCAATTATTTTGATATGGTGTGTACGAAAACCTTATTAATGATAAAAAAAGGAAATAACTCGAATGAGAGAACTATTCTTCATGTAATTACAGAGAAATTTACCGAAAATTAAAGAAATGTGTTTGAGAATATCGTTATTATTCAATGTGCTAATATTGATAAGCACATAATGATAGTCTAGAGATTAATGTATTAGGCATAAACAATGTTTCCATTCATCACGACATCCAAATGTGTTTGAATTATTTACCATAATTCATTTTAAAGTAAATATGCATTTATAATGTACGTAGAGACACAATGTTTCGTATAAAGAGAGTGAAAATAGGCGGATGCTCGGGAAACATACAAGGTAATGGTATAACATATAGGCTAGTTAAGGCATATAGTTTTAAGCAATATATACTAGTTAAAAATGCGTACATAACATTCGAATGTAAGCAATAAATGGTTTCCTTGCAAATAAACTTGTAGACTGTAAGGAAGTCAGAAAGGAAGAATAGCCGTGAATACTGTTAAACATACATATCCACCGCTCGGTTGAGGCTACTGCGAACCAGTCCCGATACTTATTGAACGGACCCTGTATATCAAGAAAAGTATTGATAGAAACGGAATAAATTTAAGCAACATAGGAGAAATACATGGACGATCTATACCGTAAAGGCATTAGGCCAGTGAATTTCGAAAAAAAAGTAAAAATGATGTCGAAGAGGATAGCATAGGTCCAGGCACACTATGTTGCAAAATACAGAAGTCACCAGAGTAAATTAAATTAAAATACAGAATATATCAAAGGAAATGCAGTAAAAAAAGTCTGTGGGGATATACAATATCCCCGATGAATTACTAAAGAGTTTAGGAAAACGTCGAAGAAAGAGGTTTTATAAAGTTGTTCGCACCATTTATGTGGGTGGAAAATGGCCAGATAACTTTGCAAGATCAGTACCAATTTCCATTCCAAAAAAAGGAAAAGCAACAGTATGGGAAAGCTATAGGACTATTTGTTTGATTTCCCACGCAGCAAAGGTAAGACTCAGGAATATTTATAATAGGATGGAGAAGAATACAAATAATTACAAAGGAAATAAACATTTTGAGTTTAGGAGGGTAGACAAGTTTACAAGTGGAGCCGCCGCGTGTATTAGTCAGCATCGTAGATTTCTAGAAGGCGTTTGAAAAAGTAAATTGGGAACTTGTAATTAAAGTAATGCAGTAGGTAGTAGTAGACTGGAGGGCTAGATAACTTATACATGAATGGGCAGGTGAGAGTAGCAGATGGATAAACAGGGTGGGTAGTAGTTGGGCAGGCAGTAGTATGGTAGGGTCGTCCGTTATCATTCTCTCTTTTCAACGTATGCGTGGAGGAAATGGTAAAGAAATCGTGGCAAGGAATTGAGGCAGGGATGCAAGTAGGTGGGAACTGATCAAGTCAGTCAGATTTGCGAGCGTTATCCTTCAGTTAGCCAATCAGTAAAGGGGCTGCAGTCAATGTATAGCTCACCACAGAGCAAGTGTGATAGGTATGAAATGAAATTAAATGAGAAGAAAATTAAAGTAATGAAGTTCACGCGACATAGGAAGCTATAGTTAAACGTTAAAGTAGGAGGGCAAAAACTTGAGCTGGCAGAACATTTTAGCTTATTAGCTAATATTATGGACGAAAGTGGGCAATATGGTAAGGATATGGAAGATGAATTCCATTAGACAGGAAAGCTTTTACAATGATAAGAGCATTGATGACAAGGACTTTTGGCATGGATGTAAAAAAATACTGGTGAAGTCGTTGATATGGAGCTTGGTTTTGCATGGCTCAGAAACTGGGTATTTGAGGAAAGATGACAAGCGTGGGTTGGAATATTTTGAAATGTATGGAGAAGGATGGAAAAAATTTTATGGACGCAAAGAAAAATGTTGAGGTTTGAATTAGAGGTGAGGGAAGAGAGATGACTATTGGGAGAAATCCAAGGAAGACAGGTAAAGTGGATGCGTAGTTAGTGACGATGGATTGTTGAAGACGGTGATAGAGGGGAGAATGTTTGGCAAGAGAGGAAGAGGGAGGAAAAGATGAGTTACATCGGATGGAATGAACGGTGGCAGAAAATATGCGGAAATGAAGAATGGCTTATGGCATACCATGGTATGGCAGGGTTGATGTGCATCCATCAGAAACCTACTCTGGCCGGTAGATTACCATTGAAAATAAACTTGTAGAATAATGCATTGGTGGCAACGAAGTCTATGTCACGGGTATGAAGTAAAAAATGTTTATCGGCAAAAATCGTCAAAAATTCACGTTTGAAAAGTATTATTTCAATTTTTCCGGGTGAGATACCTAAAAATATGAACAGAATGAGAAAAATAAATTCTTATAACTTCAGTACACTTTCATGAAAATCCATGGTAGTTGCTTTATTTATTTATATTTTTATGGTTCAAATTAAATTATGAAAATGACGGAAAAAGTTTCGTTTTCCCTATTATTTCCATTTAAAAAATGTAATCTTCTATGGGTATGAACCAAGCCAATTTCTTAAAACTTTTCATTTTCCATACGTATGGGATAACTACAGAGGTCCCTTGAAAATATCTGCTAAAATTGCCAAGGAATTAGCATCAGAGAGTGCGTCATACACTGAGTGAAACAGTTTGTAGCTTAATGTATAGCAGTAGAAAGGCATTCCTAAGGCATATTTCGAAGGCAAATAACCTTATTAATATGCCAATACTTAATAACTAGCACCTCGATATGGAAGTAGAAACTAAAATATAATCTATACTATTTGAATGTAATGGTTAAAATAGAGGGAAAAGAATGGAGTATAATGAAACAATTTCTGCGTCCAGCATTCTCTCTGAGGTACTAAACTCATTACGAAATGAAAAATGAGTATAAACCGCTTCGTTTCAAAACTAAATCCAGTTCCAAATTGTTTTAATACCATACTGCTGGGACGATATTGCTTTTTTCCATGCGATGTATTCAGCATCTATTGCCCATTTGTAAAGTCTAACGATGCGGATGAATATTTCCCCTTTACTACAGTGTTCATGCTCTTAGTAAAGCATAATTATCTCTCGCATGTTAATCTATAAAATAATTGATAACCACGTAGTATTTCGCGATGTGGTGAAAAAAGTGGCAGTGCATTGTAAGAGATGCTACATCTCATTCGAATTAATCACTTCATCACTCTTACTTTGTGCGAAACTATTGATTTCTCCCCATCCTCTCCATCAGGCACCATATTTTCAGGTTTAACGGAGTTTTGAAGTATTTTCTTTCGTCGTCTATGCTTAAATTTCATCCGAATGAAAATAAAAACTCTTACCGTCGTCAATTCATATTTTTCGGTTCAAATTGTCTTCAACTATTCATGTCATCTTCCTTTCCTTTTATAAATCAGTGAGGTAGAAATACGTGAATATGGAGAGATATTCCCTTGGGTATCATTTTGTTGACTATGAGGAATAATTGCTTGAATATGAAACCGTTCTGTGAAATAAGAACAAAGCCACCACCTCGAATTTTTTTGTGATGGTGGCAAGCTCATGTTATATCATGAACTAAATCGACCACTTATATGCTCAGGTGGCATATAAGTGGTCGATTTAGTTCTCGCAGCCGTCATAGAAGTCGCATCCCCGGGATGAACGTAAAAATGAATTTCTAGGAAACGAATATTTTTCAGAGTTGCCCAGAAGTTTATCTCGACTGAAATTCATTAAAACTCTCACCAAGTTTTCCCTAATAACGAGAAGGGCTATGTTTAATCGTCGCTCGGCGAAGTATTCAAGACTTAAACCCCGAGACGATATGAAACATTCCATCCGTTTGGATGCGGTTCTCCCCTGTCAACTGAAGTGGGGGGGATTGGGAGGGCAAAACTTAAGGGGATGGTGATGGATTTTGGACTGTTGCCAATCTCTTCGCGTTAATAGATTCAAGGCGGGGGCTTCCGAAGGGGTGAAGGCGAGGGGTCATGAGACTCACGACCGACCTCATCATCTACTTCTACAGAATATTCCGCAAAGCGAAGTATGTGTGGAAAGGGGCCGTCGTCGTGCCACCAGAAATGGAAAGAAAGGAGGGAGAAAAAGATGGCATTTATGTATTATGGCGTTAGAGATTCCTTCTACCAGTGCGGTGGCAGTGAACTGTTTGTGGAAATAACTACTCACTCTTTACATATATATTTTTTTTCACATTCCCTTGATATGCAGGAGCAGCTCTTGGATTATTTCTTCGAAGTCACTGCTAAACTCAAACGAGTTATCTAGTTGCTGTAATCAAGTAATGACTACTCGTCTTTTTATGTAACCCCAACTATGTTTCCCTGAAATTTTCCTGACGATTCATGTTCTTTCTTAGTAGAATTCAAAAATCGGTCATCTTTATCTAACTCATTTTCCGAATCGCTGTTATCTAATGGTAATCCTACCTCGCAGTACATTCATTTCCAGGTTTAACTAAAACCAAATATCATTTTTCTAATAATTTTCCACCACTGCGCCATTTTCTGTGAGTGCGTCAGTGTTTACTTTAAATAGCAACTAAATAAAAGTGAGTAATCCTCTAGACAGTAAGCAAGTTACAATCCTTTATACAAGTATTTAACAGCCAGACTGTTACCAATGTATTGTAAAAATTACGTTAATATTAGCAGGGGCATATTATTCCAGTGGGTAGAGCGCTAGGCTACTAACTAGAGGCCCTGGGTTCGATTACGGGTGACCCTCACCTTCGCCCTAGCTGTGTACCATTTTTCGGGTGCCAGCTCATCCTGGGAAACCGCAGGTGACACAGGGAAAGGAACTGGCCCCCATATCCTGGTGTGTGAATGTCACACGCCGCTGGGCTTAGTATTGGGTGATCTCTACCCTCACCTACCTAACTTACTTTCGGGTTAATTACTTTGGTTTGGTAATGAACAAATATATTCAATGGTTATTTACAGTGGTTAATGATTTAAAATAGCAAATATGAGTGAAATAAACAATTGAAATTGATAATTATAGTATGTTCAGACATTCAATGCATAAAAAATTCTAGGAAAAAAAGTGAGGACTATGCGAATTAATCTATTGATTTTTACCTAAAATAGTCGTAATTACGAATAAACCGCATGAGGATTATTAATTTGACGTCTCTACGTACGCTGCTTCCTTGTAGTCATTTAAATGGCCCATTCCGTACTCACTATGCTCATTCGCGCTTCAGTACAAAATATCTATTTAGTGGCTTAGTAAATGGACAAAGTTTAGCATCCTTTAGTACCGTAAAATTATACGAAACGAACCAAGGTTGTACTGTAGCACTATTTTCTGGTGTTGGAAATTCGCACCCCAGATAGACACGAAAATTCGTAATCCGTGCTGCGCAGAATGCATTTTTGAACACAATGACCTATTAGCGGAGTGTGGTGAGCCATACGGTGCGTAAATGGTCATCGGATACAAAATACAGAAAAAAACTGCCTATTCTCTGGGAAAAAACATTGATTTAAAGGAGATTATAAACATTCACATGACTAGAATAATCTCAATATTAGCTGAAAGTCTCGAAGGAATAAACCCAATTTAAGTCAATGCAACACTGGGACCAGTACATAAATGGCTACAGACTACCCTGCAAGTCGCCGCGAGGGCGTGTCTCAGAGGATGTTAGGTCACCTGCCATTATTAAATTGACGGTAATTAGTATGTTGCATCCTTTCACATTTGGGATTTTCAACCTACCGCAGGTGTTTCCTACTATTATAATCGCGGATTATGTGAGGGAACTGTTCGGCAGTCAATCTCTCTCAACTTCCCGCTTGGTCCCATCTACTGACGTAATGCGGAGGCCAAATGATCGATTCCGTCTCAGCGTTAAGCTCGAATGATTTTTATCTTTCTAGCAATTTAAGACGTGCATGCAATCTTTGTGCTTCCAGTGGCTCCTATTTAAGGCTCTCGAATAAAAATGTGATGCTCTCTGTTCGTTCATCACGATCCTTCACGACACGAACGGGCAGCTTTTCTCTCTATCACGTTTATTTTCAAGATAAATTCCTTCTTCGGAGGGCCCCAAATGCTCGAAGCGTTTTCAAGATGAGGTCTAACTAGCACGAATGAATACATCTCCTTAACGTATTAATACAATATTTTCCAAATATGCGTTTGATGTATCCAAGATTCCGCTCAATTCCTTCAATCCAGCTCCGCTATCCAGATGGTCCTATCGTGTGTGCCTCTTTTTAGCTCGTGATTTTCCTGCTATTATAGTCGCCATCGATGAATAACGTTACTCAAAATAATTTGGTCAAGAAATTGGCAGGATATGGATGTTATTGATATAGGTCGTTTATTCTCGGGAACGTGTTTGGTTCCACTCTTGTGGGTGGGTGTGACGTCGGCTACTTTGCCTATCTTACGGCACTTTACCTTATGATAAGACCATAACAAATATGTTTTACGTAGAATGTAATTTTTAGTACCAACTCTTTTATTACTCTTGCTGGGATATCGTTTGGTCCAGGAGATTTTTTTAGCTCTGATACTCTGTAATTGCTTAACCAATCCCTTGCTGTATATGATGACGTCAATAATTGGTTCATAGATGTCAGGGAAATTTTCGATTTGTCCTTAGTCATCCTTGATGTACACGCCTTTTATATATTGTTCAAAACGTTAGGTTTCGTCAGTGTCGATCGCAACTCATTAAGTTTCATCGCAATTTTCGTCATGCAATGAGTTTCGAGTTAATCGTTTGGAGTTTACCCTGTGACTCCTTAGCGTACGACTGAAAAGTCCTGGAATTTGCGTCAAGTATTAACGTGTCCCTTTCACTCTCGATTAAGTTATCCTGGAAAATTATCACGTTATCCAGTTCAACATGAAAGTTTTCAGATTCAACTACTACCTTCCGATAAGAGCCTTTTCTTGTCAGGTAGCAGTTTGTAGACTTTCGCGTGACATCATAAGCTTGGTTGACGCGAATGGACCATACAGTGTGATTTTTTTATATAAAACACTATCCCGCTACTCCGCATCTCGGCTAATAAAGCGCGAGCCCCGTGAATGGTGACGGATGAGTCTAACGCACGCCTCCTCCTCCATTACAGGGATCGAAGCCACGTTCCTGGAGAGCCAGGGGCCTACGTTCATCAAGGAGCCGCCGTCGCGAGTGGACTTCGCCAATGTGACGGGGGCGAGGATCGACTGCTCCGCCCAGGGGAGTCCTCCGCCCACGGTGCATTGGGTGTCCCAGGAAGGGAAGCCCGTTCGCCGCATACCCGACACGCGGGACACCCTCGCCAACGGCAGCCTCCTCTTCCTGCCCTTCCGCCCGGGCACCTACCGGCAGGACGTCCACCAGACAACGTATAAGTGTGTCGCCTCCAACTCCGTGGGGCGCATAGTCAGCAGGGACGTCCGAGTGAGAGCAGGCAGGTGTCCCACCCGCATCCCTCGCCGGGCGGGCGGCATGACCCCCTCGCCCATTACCATCTAGTTACTTATTCTTCCATGACCACCTACTCCTCCGTACAATTTAATATCTATCTGATCATGGGTCACCCCGCCCCCAAAAACACTCTCCCCGAACATACTCTCGATTCGAATCAGGCCCTCGATTAAGAACCCTCGGCATCAAACTGAAATCCGTGCAAAATGCTAGACAATAGGGCAGGACAACAGACCTTGGGGCGAAAAAAAGCCAGCAAGGCTGCAGCACTCACGCGCCAATCTCAATATCCAACCACATATTTTTATAAGTAGCTCATCAAATACAGGAAGAGTAAGAAATAGGTCCCAGGACATTGCCACACACCATCGTACTCATTTGCGCACGTCCTTCGCACTGCATATTATGTCAATTTCCAGCTCCCTTTGCCTTCTATCCCCATCATTCCGTCCGAGAGTCTATTATTGCCATCCCTCTTCCCTACTATCCCATCATCCTTCCTCTCGCTACAGCCTCCAGTGTCTGGGTAAATTTCAGTATCCCCTCCATCCACATTTTCTACTCTTTTGAATACTCTTAAAACGTTTTTTCCTCCAATTCATAGCACGTCTTCCTTTGTCCAGCCAGTTAATCCATGTCCGTGCCTCATAATCCACAAACCCACGCTCATTATTTTCATAAAATCATTTTTGGGGTCAGATTAATAAATGGATATTATCATAATCATCAACTTAATCTACCTATTTATGTTAGATTTTTTACGACTCCTAGCAACTATTACGTTCTGCATATCTCGTTACTTCTGCTTTTCTATCCCACTGCTCTGTATCAATGCCTTATTTAGTTTTTAGTACTACTTTGCCTGCTTTAATGTCATCTAAATGGCCAAATTTTTTCCCATCCTCTGCCCCATTCATCTAACTTTTTTCCCTCCATTACGGGAAAAATACTCCTATAATATCCCACATTCTCTCAATATTTCTTCCATCAACTTTTTCTGCCTTTTTTGGACTTCACCCAGTAACACTATCTCTTCTCCCATCATAATTAAATCTTCGTCGCCAATCTTCCTCCCTCTATCCAACTTAAATTCTTAATCCTTCTCCATGCTCAAATTTTAAAACCTTCTCGTTCTCTTGTCTCAAACACCATGCTTCAGATCCATACAGCACTACGCTGCATATCAATGCTTTCATTTATATTTTCTTTACGTCCTTACTTAGTGTACCTGTCACCTATTCTTTTCTTCTTGGTAAATGCTCTTTAGCCAATACTTTTCCTCTCTTTATATATCTATCACTGCACCCGCTTTCCACTTAAATATTGACCAAAAACGTTAGCTACTCCACCGTTACTTCTTCATTCTCACCTACATTAATTTTAAATTTAGCCTTCCTACTTCTGGGCCATCTCATTAGCATTGCTTTCTTGTGGTTCATATCCATTCCTTACTTCTTGAATTGCTCCTGTAAATCACTCAACAATTATTCTGTTCCCTTTGGTGAATGACTATATATTGCTTGATCACCTGCAACACTTACTAGATTGATCACCTCGCCACACAATTTCATTGCCAGTGGACGCCCTTCTCATGCCACCCTCAATATTTCCTCAGGATGCTTGTCAAAAATCATCGGAGGTAACAGGCAACCCTGTCCTACTCCCCTCCCTATCACTGCCCGTACTAATTCTACCTCAGCTACCCTTACTTGTGACACCAGGTTCATATACAGATTTATAATTTGCCACCTAGCCCTCCAGTCTTCTCCTACATTCCACAATACGTCCATTAACTTTTCGTATCCACTCTTCTGAATGCATTTTCAAAATCCACGAAGAGCACAAGGGTAGCCCGAATATATTCCATATTCCTTTCTACTAACGCCCTTATCACTGCAATGGCATCAAGTTTTCCCCCTCCCTTTCTGTACCTAAACAGATCTTCTCTTGGGTAGTTCATAGCTCTATTATGTAACCTTCTATTGATGATACTTAAAACTTTTCTTTTTCTTTGCTACTTGTATAATTAAATTTAGTAGTCTTTGCATGTGAAGACTTTAATCCTTTTCGGATTGGCTATGAAAATCGATTTTATGAAGTCTTCTGTCCATATTTTTTCCTCATAATATCTATAAGTTCAAAAAATATCTCCCTTATATTTTTCCCGAAACCCTTTAGTAATTTGATGGGGTTTTTATTGCTTCCTACTGCCTTGTTCGACTTCATTTTCCGTAGCGCTTTTTCTGTCTCCCAAATCTAATATTCTTGCACCAAAACTATCCTCCTCCACCTCAGTTTACCTTTTTATTTCCAAGCTAGCTGTCCTAATCATTTAACCACAAAGTTCTTCCACACATTTTTCAGCTTGTCTGAATATCTTCCGGATGTATTGGAAACTTTCCTGTCCTATTTGTTTGGCCATTAGAGGTTTTCCTTGCACTATCCATTAAATTCTCTTACCTTCTTGTAAACCATTGCCGGGACGGCGGGAGGGGGGGGACTCAAAATTCGGCAAAATGGATTAATCCAATTAACACTATTAATATGACAGGTAAGCTTAACACTATTATGATGAACCACCGGAAAGGATAAAGTTAAGGAATTGGGTCACGGGTAAGTTACCTCCTCGATCTATGGTAACTGGAGAACGTCGAAGGCGGGGCAGCGGACAATAGCGTAACGGCGTCGAAGTGCGTCTTCCACGCCGGAGTTCCTCCACAATAAACGCCCATGTACCAGGGCGACACCCAGTATGCTTCTGTCTACGGGGCCCCTCTTATTTCTAGGCTCCTCTCGCGACACTCGCGATCGCTCTCAGAGAACCCCATTCCATCCACTGGTTTGGTCTACCATCGCACCCGTTCACCGTACCCCTTCACCCTTTTGAGAATTACGAATGTGAAAGGATATAAAGTTTTAATGGCAATAAATCTAATCATCTGTCCTGTGATCAATGGCTTCTTAATTCTCTTAAATGTCACCATTCCTATCGTTTCGTTCTTCTTCGTTCGCTTCTTTTTCCATCCCCATTTCAGATCCATCCACCTTTCCTCAACATTTCCCATATCCACAAATGGATTTTAATAAGCTTTTTGTTGATATTTCTTTCTTTTTACTCCCGTTGAATTTTCAAAATTCCAATTTTGCAATCTCCTGCTTCTCTTAATCATTATGAATTTTAAATTGAATTTGACAACAACTAAATGATGGTGTAAATCTGCATTCACCCCTGGGAAAAATTTTATGATACCTTTTACATGAATGCGTCGCCATGATGTAATCCAACTGGCAATGTCCTGTCAAGCCGCTCACCAATTTTGGAAGTAGCTGAGACTCTGCTTCTTATGAGAGTGGATATCATTTCCCCATTTGTGTGGTTTCCGGTACGGGGACTACACCTTCGGGCGTCGCGGGCCTCAATTCAAAGACGTGGTGTCCACTGGTGTTCCTCTCACCAACTTTTTTTTTCTTTTCTTCATCCACGTACACCCTCCCCGCGAATGTCTCGCGCACACATACACACACACACACATCGAGACCTGACGACTTTATGGGTACTTTTGTGGACTTCCTATTTCAAATATTTAATGTAGCCAACTCAAAAGCAAAAAAAAAAGAAAATTCTCTGCTTGATTTCCTTTCGCTGGCCCTTCACTTCTTCACTGATTTCCACAGTTCACCTCCTCATCTCAAATCTCCGTGGCTTCATCCCCTCCAGCGTCTACATTTTAAGTTCCTAATTCCACTCGCAGTGCTTTCCATCGTATGGGATGTCACGTCACGTGCAATCGAATGGACATCCCTAAACCAGGTATAAAGTATAGGAGGCCAGAAATACGCAGTTCACATTTAAAAAAAAAAATTTATTTCAATGATATATTGGAGTACCATATTTTTACGTGAGCGTAAAAACTTCCAAAGAAAGATAGGATAATAAATAGTCAAAACACTAGTATTGGCGGTATTAAATATTATACAAATTAAAATCAAACCTTCCTAATGCGTACTCTAGCACACGTCGTGAGGATATGACTACGCAAACGTCGACCAAAAGGACGTACCCATTGAATTTTAATTATGATTGGTAGGGTAGCAGGAGTATAAAAGAATAGAGCGTTAAGCAAAAAAGAAGCAAAAAGGGAAAGGAAAAAAATTCGATCTACTAATCATTGATGAATAATTAGAAAAATTCCTAATGTAGACCATTATTTAATTATAGTCACAAATTAAAGGTTCTTTGCATTTAAGGGAGTACAATATACGTGCCACGACTAAGTAAAACATTTGCATTTCACCGAGTCATCTGCGCCCTCCTTGCCCCATCAAGAACACAATTGCATCACTTCCATTCTCATTTGAATTAGATTTTGACGGTTTTCCACGAACTTGAGAATTGTTAAAAATACGTTTGCGCTTTGTATTTCATTTATTTTTAACCGCCTTCTTATTCGTCTTCACAGCTTTAGCTTTCACCCTCCCTGCTTTCAAAAGCATCTCTTCTTTATTCATATCGTTCTCCACAAGTACATTTCTAAACGGTGACGACCATGAAAGAGAGGAGTATCCTTAAATAATCCTTTGGTTTTCTTGTATGTATTTGTTTGTTTCGTGTAAACTTACGGGTTTTCAATAGATTTCCCAGGTAGAGATTATGCGCTGAGAAAATATCTCGGCGTTCAGTTTCTCACCTAATGGCAGTGTGCTTATACTATTCTTTCTAGATATATTTTGTCGTAGTGAGAAAACAATAAATTATAGAATTAAATGCACCGAAATGCTTCTT
>LYUA01000892.1:468002-482142 GCA_002093875.1 Calopteryx splendens | reverse complement strand
TATATATATATATATATATATATATATATATACATATATATGTATATATTTAGTCAGTCGTTGAAACAGCCGTTACACACGGTAATCATAAAAGCATCATCTAAGACACATACAGCAGGAAATGGAATTTTTAAAACTTAAAAAAGAAACGGCATACTTGCAAATACAAAAGAAGCTAGCTAAGCTTTGCTCTATCTCTGGTGGTGAGAGAGACTGGGTGGAGGCGACATACCCACGTTCTCTTTGGACTGTGAGGGTTTTGGCGAGGAAGCGGGGTTTGAGGAGGTATATGGGGAGAGGGGTGGGGTATTGAAGCTTGGCGTAGTGTGTTTGAAGTAGTGCTATAAAATAGTAAGGGTTGTTTTACGATTTTACAAGAGGTTTACTTCTTTATTGAACACATCACTGAATTAGTGATGTTGCGTTCAATTTTATGTTAGTACTGAATATATAAAGAGCACTCTAGTGGTTTTCATCATATTATTGAATCCTACTAATATTCGCAGATTAACAGGAATGTGGAACGTATGAAGAAACTACTGGTGTTGACGCCTGAATCAATGCATAGGTAGAATAAGCGATGCATAATTATTGCCGTTATATTTAATAATTTACCTTATGCTCATGGAAGAGTGACACGCAGAGTAACAGAAGATTTTAAAAGTAGACCATATCCAATCGACCGAAAAGAGACAATTATAAAAAGGTTCTATTGAACTGAGACAGATGTAAAAAAATATATTTTGTGTGTGAAAATATGTAAAGCTGTCAGTGAGTGTTGCATTGAGTATAAAGGCTTAAAAGAAGAAAGGTACAATCAACTATAGTCATTAAAATATTTAATCCAATGCTATTATGTTTCATTTTAGTTCTTTTTCTGTAACTTAAAATAGCATAGTGTAAAACGGTTTTAAAATTAACCTACTAGGGATTGTGCGTCTTGCTGAAAGTCCCATTCAGTCGAATTGGCCCGCTGGTGACTACAAAGCTTCTCCGGGTTTTCTTTGCAGACGGCAAGTACCATATGCTGCCTTCGGGGGAGCTTCTCATCCGCAACGTGGACGAGGGCGATAAGTACCGCAGCTACCAGTGCCGGGCCGTCAACCGGTTGACTGGCAGCACGCTGCTGAGCATGGATCGGGCAAGGTTCATGGTCATAGGTAAGTACCCATGGAGACGCGTTTGATTTATTAACCGACCGACTTGTTAGTGTCATGTCGGTGTGGACGGGGCCTTGTGACTTCGAAATGAATATTGGTGAACCGCCACTCGTGGCCTAATGGATGTACACTTGAATAACTAATTAACCGTTTGTGCATAGCCCTGATAATTGTGTCCACTAGCTACTACGCAAGACTACTGCTACTACACAAGTATTGTAACAATGTAATGGCGATCCTTTAATACAAGGCAGTGAAAGTTCACTTCGCTCGAAATGCTGACTGAAATCAATCACTTGTGAACGCGAATTTAGTGAACACTGCTTGGAACAAGCCTCTGATATTTGTAGGATAGGTGTATGGACGAAAAATATTTTCAGGTTCAAGTTTTGTAAGATTCAAACTTAAATTTAGGGACTTCCTGGGAAACGATAATAATATTCTTGCGTGTTTAATTGTACACAAATGGCGCCGAGCCGAATTAAGCCGGCAGCCATAGCACTCTCCCATATTGTCGTGAGCTTTGTCAAGGTGATTTTCCTCGCTTATTATAAAGTAATGCACCCCGATTTCACATATTTTTTCCAAGTCAAGTTTTTCTGATTTAATTCGCCAGCACTGAATTTTTTTAAGCCCTAGAGGTTCTATTACAAAGATATTGGAAATCAGATGCCAGTTATTTATATTTACATATGTCATTTATGCGAAAAGCAACTAGAGACACGGATTTATATTTATAATTTCATCCAGATAATGATAGGATTTAACGTTCAATGAAAGCTATGTAGATTTTTAACTAAGCTGGACACTGACGGATTAATATGTCTCTTTTCTGTGAAAGTCACTGACCGGGTCCCAAATGATGCCATTTTTGCACTATACCTGAAGGATTTTCCATCATCTGAAGACCATTCGAGAATGGGCGTGTGTGTCCAAGGCAACATTTCGACCACTTCATTCTTTGAATGCACCACAGTACAGCCGGCTGCATCGAGGAAACCCTAGATTAAAAGTAGTTTATAGAGTTAGTAAAAGAATTTCACCCAAGTGTTATCAGTTATACATGACATGACATATGGAAAGGTCAGTTTTTTTAGTATAATCAATTTTAATATTGGTTACACTAAAAGATTATGAGAATTTTTCGTCTGTTGATGGCGGCATTGCACGTCTTTACGGCTTTCTCTAATAATAGTTGAAATATCTTGCTCCCTAGTTTAGCTAGTAGAGAAGCAAGTTAATTTATCTTGAAGCTCTTTTACGATGGTTTTGAATAAAGATCTTGAGTTTTTACTGTGGTTAGCGTAAGTATGTACACGTAGACGTTCGATCAACTGTCTACCCTAGCACTTCTCTGTTGACCAAAATGCCAGCACTCCGTGCAAAATGACCAATGAATGACAGATTTGCGTTATTGAAACAGTTAATTCGAGTTTTGCCAACTTAGAGTTAATTTTTTGCACACAGTGCTACCAGCGCTAAGCATTACAATTTCAAATATACAGCACTAAAATTTTATAATTATATATTCTCATATGATAGTACATTTTAATTATGATAGCTGACTTATGTCTTAAAAATGTCCTCCTCCCTCAATGACAGAAAAGCATAAACTCACCGAAATTTTACCTCTCCATTTTCTGTTCATCATATTTTGACGTAATATTTTAAAGCTGAGCAACGGCATAGTTTTAGTAGATTATTTGCGCCAACTTTGTCGAATTTTCGACCTACCGTGACATTCATGAAATGCACTTTAAATAGCATAATCTCGGATATGTACTTGCTTGTGGCCATTGGACGGACTCCGGAACACTTGAACTTGAAATTTTGGGAAATTTGAGCCTGGGAGTTTTTGGAAAGAGTTTTTAGTGGGATTAAAAAGAGAGAACCTCGTATTCCGACGCAATTAAACAAGAGACCCTTGAATTTCATAATTTTGTGTCGAATAAACCTCTTATGGCTTTGATGGGTGGCCTTATACGCCCTCCAATTATAAATTCAGAATAATTACCTGACAAGAAGCTTAAACTAGTTTCCCACCAAACTGCACAGACGCTAATTATCGAACGCCCTTGAAACTCGACGTAACCAAAAACTACCTAACCCTCTACGAACTAAACTAACATTCCACATGATGATCCAATGTACTGGTTAATTCCATATACTCTGCTTAATTTAATTTTCGATGTGCAGGTAAACTCCAGCTTGTTTTCCCTGCAGAGACTAATATTTGTATGTAAAGCCACAGTGACTAACCTATCCGACTTAAGGTTCAAATTATCTATGTCGAAATTTCACGGGAGGCCAAAGTGTTATAGAGTCCAATTGCGTGAGTAAATTCTAAATGGAAACTCCATAGATGCTAAATAATTCCGAGTGCAGTCAGTGCCGAAATTTTATGCTCCGGTAACTTCGAATTTTCTTTGATCGTCTAATTAACTTGGCGTAGACCCTGTAGCATTGCATTTTGAAATTCTTTTCCTTCGCCTACATTATTCTGATCTAGAAGCGAAGTGGCGTTCAATCACCCTTCCATAGATGAATTTTTCCATCTATTAATTGTAAAATGTCTTTGTGCTAAAAATTTATGCTTTTCTCTACGTCCAAAAAATTGAATTCCTTCCCAACTCAATGTTCTTACGCTGAGTAGCCATAATTCTAATTGTGGTGTAAAGAAGCTTTAATACAATCAGGCTATTTTTCTATGCTTCGTGGCATTCGTGAAGGCGTTTGAAAGAGTAGTATGGAAAAATTTAATGAATCTATTTCTACAGTATATCCCGCAAGCCACCATGGGGGTGTAAATCAGGGGCTACTGGAACATCACCTTTGATTGTGTCGATTGAAGTGAACTTTTAATTGTTCGTAAAGCCGTATTACAAAGAGGTTCTTTGAGTATTGTATTTGAGGTTCCTAACCTTGTTCGTTATGCCATCGCAAATTTATGAGGGCGGAAAGAGTGTCTTAGGCCCGTATTAATTGTCATCTCTCGGTTCAAAGAGCTTCCTAGGAGTCACCTGCGTCAAAATTTCCCATGGTTTTTCATGCAGTGGGCACATCAGAAACTCTCAGCGCTGGGAAGAAACGTGAGAAATTTTGGCGTAGGGGGCTCCTAAGAAGGTCTCAGTGTTGGGGGAAGGCTATTAATTCGGGCCTCACTTATTCCTTGCCGGGTAATTTTTTTATATTTAAAACAGTTGGTCTGATATATCCATGCAATATGGGACCCTAATAGTTCCCTTGGTGCCATAAGCAAACTAAAGTGCCCTGTACCTTTTGCAATCCTCATTCATTCCTCATTCAGCATATAATCCTCAGCAACCGTCTCCAACACCAAATTTCGAAGGGTTCTATTCTTCTCTTCTCTGTCTGTCCGATGGTCCATGTCTCTGATCCATAGAGTGCCACGCTCCATACGAATACTTTGACGCACATCTTCCTAAGGTGCAAATTTATCTTCTTTGAGCATAGCAGTTGTCTCAACATCATAAACGCTTTGTTGGCTTGAGATATTCTGCGCTTGATATCCGTCAAGCTTCTTCTATGCCATGTGCCTCCGAGGTACGCGAATGATTCCACTTGTTCTAAATGCTCTTTTTGTAGTTGGACGTCTGCTGGTCAACTTCTCTCTACTTCACACTAGTGTCTTAGTTTTCTTATTAATGATTTTCATATATTATTATTTCCTATATTCTTTAGCCGTATTTGGCTCCTGGAGTCGTATTCCTATCCATTGTGTTCAGTCATGCCTGTAGGTCTCCTGGATTCTCTGCTATGACCGCGATATCACCTGCAAAGGGGAAAATTTTGACTTCATCACCGTTCACCTTGCGAATTACATGGATTTTTAAATTGATTAGTAACTTTGTGCAGTGTAACCCAGAAGTTGGCAATTATATAGAGCAAAAAAATTTAGAGTCGATAAAATTTCATTCATTAACTGTGTCGATTGATTTGCCAGCTGATTTTAAGGGGAGACGGGACAAGTATGTATTTATTCAAAAGAGGGAAAGTATGTACTTGTGCCTGACCAGTGACCAGTGCATTATGTTTCTAAACCAGGGAGGGGCACAAGAAGTCTTTTTAGATTCAAACCTCCGACCGAAAGCCACCCGTATCGCACAGGCACGTAGTCGCTCTCTCTTCGTTTCCCTTACTCTCTCCCTCTCTCTGGAATGCCTCTTTAAATGGGGTGAACTACCAAAAATTAGTAGGTATGGGCGTTTTTCTCTTTATTTGAACGCCCCATCATTCTTTAAGATTGTGAGATATGAATGCAAAGGTGTGACTTCTAGATAATTGCAAATACATTTATGCCAAATGGTGATTAATAAATGAGTAGATAATTTATTTCATTTTGATAATACGTATTTCAATACGATGATTGGTTGATTGTAGCCCCGCACTGTTCCTTTCCTAATTCTAACTCCCTCGT
Source organism: Calopteryx splendens (assembly GCA_002093875.1). Taxonomy (NCBI): domain Eukaryota; kingdom Metazoa; phylum Arthropoda; class Insecta; order Odonata; family Calopterygidae; genus Calopteryx; species Calopteryx splendens. Next base: position 476,544 of record LYUA01000892.1, on the reverse strand, counting down.
ACGCCCCAATAGGTCTTCCGTCTAGCATCCCACTTGACTTGGCCTAAGTATTTGTCGCTTGGACTTCCTCGTGGCGTCTTCCTTTCTGTTACATTCCTGACCAAAGTTTTTTTTACGTTTCAAGGTGTGCTCATTCTATCTGGTAACACTTCTCCGTAAAATACGACATATTTCCTCTTCATCCTCGAGTAATCTGTGAACTTTTTCACTACCATATTACATCTGTCCATTTGATTGTCAACATGAGCCTCCATATCCATGTTTTGAAGGCCTTTATTTCTATTCCGGTTCGTTTTTACAATGGTCCTTGTCTGTAACCCATCGTCTTTAGGCCGAATATGTCTAGAGTCAGCCTTCGAAACGTCGGAGTTCGACTTATCAACCCAGTTGGAGACGCAAGGACTCTTCAGCTAAGCAGTACACTGGGAGAAACTCAGTTCGCATATTGACCAGTCGATCTTCAGTATCCACTTCCAGCCCAGCTTTCAAAGGTTTCCATTATTCTCTTTTCTGCTTTTTCAATGGTCCATGCCACTGATCCATAGGCCGTAGAGTAGTCTACACCACATGAATGATTTCACGCATTGCTTCGTTGTTTGAATAATTCTTCTATAAGCGGAGGTATTTTCCATTTCATTATTGGCATTCCATTCCAATATCTCTTTCAAATTACATTCATTAAAAGAGCCATTATTACAAAAGTGAAAGGTGAACTCATGATTTTATAAATGCCATGAATCTCTCTGAAATAGTTGGGATTTTCGGTCGTAACAATATCGGATGCCGAAGGCTCATTTTTGAGATGTGAATATCTTTCCTTTAACGAATTAACACGTTCATAGAAGGAAAAATAAACATTACGTTGTAAGTTCCACTTAATAAAGATTTTTTGTTACTGCCCGGATTTTAACACAATGCCATCTTCATGTTTTGAAGATGAAGTATAGGTTCAAAACCTAGATCCTGATAATAAATCCCTATTAAATGGTACTTAAAAAGTATTTCTTATTTTTCTTCAAATACGGAGAACTTCTAAAAATTAAATCTTGAAATTCCTCCCGAGAAACGCATATTAACTTACACTTTCACCAATAAAGTATGAACTACGCATTTAAACTGTATGCACCCATATATACTTACTACATATGTGAATCAATTGACAGTGTAAAAGTCATAAAATAGTTCATAAACATAATAAATTATCAAATGTATTTTTTTATCACTTTGATTACAAATATTAACTCGTTTTCGTGCGTTAAGTATTAATAATTTTAATTAGTAATACGCGCACTTGCAGTTCAAGGTAAGTTACATTTCAAATGAGCTTTAGTTGTTTATTATTTGTTGGAGGATAGTAAATAAATCATCCTGAAATCCGGAATGTTTACGTCAAGTTCAAATCTAAATAAAATGATTTCTAATATAATCAGGTTTCAAAGAAACAACTGATTTTAACAACAATTAAAAAATAATAAAATAATTAAATTAAATAATTTAATAAAATACTATAACGACAAAGGATCAAATGGAATGAGAAGGGTGATTGGCCAGATGTACAACTCTTCGAGGAGAACCCTAGAGAAAAATGTCTTAGCGCAACAGGATTGCACGCATATTAGAGTAAGTTTTGAGGATTGGAAACCGTGAGTGTGATAGTGAGAAATTCTGGAGAAGAGGTATAAAAAGGGGAGGAGATGGGGAAGTTGGCCGGAGAAATTCTAAAAAGAATCAAATTTCGAAATAATGGACGATAGGATATTGGTAAATAGCCGGATGACCATTTATGTAGTAGATTTCGAAACATTGAGTAAGACGGAAAATAATAATCACTGAAATGGCATGAATGAAACTGAAAAATAAAATATTGTATGCATGACGCTCTTTATAACTAGTTTTCAGAGGTTTATCACAGGTCCTGAATAATGAGAGTGAATTCCTTTCAGGTTCCTTGGAATACCATCTCCGTTAACTGCAACCTATTAAAACAGCATCAGAGTTGAATATGATAAAATTACCCTTACGAAAATTGCTCTTTGACTGTTCACACGTGCGGGTACAGCGAAAGTTTTGCGTCCAAGCCACCGGTGACAACAGAAGGAGTAATTACATGAAACTAAATGAGAGATATTTCTCATGAAGGAAGGGCACCTAAGGCATAGGAAGGTCTGGCACTTTATCTAGAAAAATATTACCCGTTCCCCGATTTGCTTCCTGTTGGTTTTACGGTAACACTTATATGCTCTTGCAAGTGAAGTTTTCATCCATTATAAGAATTGTGTATTAAAATTCCAGTAAAACATTCAGGATAATTTGATGCCATGAATGGTTGTTTTTTCTACTTTGTCTGTTTTGTCTACTTTAACAGTACCGCTGGAATATATTCCCTCTTCTAGATGCTTCGACCTTCAATAACCAAGACAAAAGTTAATTTCTCAAGTAAATTTTATGCTCGCTTGTATCTTCCTTGACAAGAAAACGAGAACGGTTTATTTGCTTCTATTAAAACTTTTAATTTTTATGCTGTTATAAAAATTATTTTTTCGGATAGATAATGCATTTTCCATTGCATTTTTTAGCTCTGCACTATTTTCAAGAATATATGTCATAATCCTCGTGTACATCTTACTTATCATGTATCAAAGATAGAATCATTATGTGATTGTTAATGGTTTTCTACTGATAAGGGTAGGTTTCTGATGGACACACGACCTCAAACCTACAATAACCCTTTCTTCATTTCCGCATATTGTATTTTAACATTAAATATTTATTGCAGAAATGTGTTCACATTAAACCCGATTTAATTTTAAATATTACGTTTTTCTTGATGTGTCCACGAAATTTTGCTGTCTGGAATAAAAGGAATCCATCAATAATTCATTCACTTACCTCATACAGAATATTATTCCATTGAATATGAAAATCATATTTTTATTCACAAATGCATTTCTTTTGTTTGCCATAAAAATTTAAAAAAAAATGTCAATTTAATGTACAGATTAATTGAAATTTTGATATTTCCAATAAAACGATCAAATTTTAATTAACGGTGGCAACTTATACCGGATGTATTCCGATTGTTAACTAATTTAATCTTTGCTACGTCGATTAGTGCAAGTTAAAATTAAATTGCATGGCATTTACTTATTTTTATTGGTAAAAATAGTTGTATTTTAAAATAGTTATTCTTCTTCTCATTGTAGAAAATTGAACGCTCTCTCCCGATCTTCGCATTTCGCTGCATCATCCTGTTTCTTTGCTCTCAAAGATTCTCTCCCTTCCTCATTCTACCAGGAATCACAGTTCATTCTCCCTTTCAGTTCATCGTTCCTTTTTCTCACACACTTTCTGCATTAAACATTCATTCTTTTCCATCACTCCCAAGCATTATCATTCACACTTTCGTTTTCAATGCACATATCCAATTCCACCTGATGCGACTTTAACTTATTCACAAATATATTTTCATTAATGCTTTTTTAATTCATTTTGTGCAGCTATTCGATTTTTAACCTCAATTATTTATTCCCTCTACCCTTCCGTGTAATTCACTTCATCCTCAAGCCTATATTATAAATTACCAATTTGTGGTCTATTCCACATTCAGCACGTCCCGTTGCCCTCACACTCTTCTCTCTCAACATTCACGTAAGATCTCATTCTCTCACCATAAACAATTAAATTAATAATACTCCCATAATCATCCCTTTAAAGTGCTAAAATTAAATTTAAGTAACTGTAAATGCTCTTACTCGGCCTCATTAGTCAGCAATAAACTTTCAGTTGACTTAAAAATTTAAGCAGTGTAAAAGTAAAATCTTGTTCTAAATTTAGTTCGTACGAACTTTCAAGTTAATTTCTTCTGTCGATGCTTGGACCCAAACGATTGGATTGGGTGCCCAGTCACCGTCGTAATATATACTGCTGTTTAATCTTTTCCCTTCTTAAGGCAAATAGTCCATGATTTGGGTATATTAAAAAAATATTCTCACTTTCAGCATGATTATTTCAGCATAAAAACGTCATGCGTGGTATCAGTTATTATTATTGGGTACAATTTAGAATTTTAAAAAACATTGCTATGCAGTTTTTTTTATTGAATAAAAATATCCGTAAAAATTTTGAAAATGTTTTTTTCATATGTGAACCTACATAAGTTTCTTACTACCTACTAGCATTTCTATCTCATTAACTTTGTAGCATGAGGCATGGGTTTCCAGTGGGTAGAGAACTGGGCTTCTTATTGGAGGACCCGGCTTCGATTCCGAGTAACGCCTCGGGGCACCCTCAGCGTCGCCCTGTGTGATATTTTGGATACCAGATCTTCGTGGGAATCAGTAGGCGGCTCAAGGAAAAGAAATCCTCCCAACACTGATGCATGAATTTGGCACACCGTTGGGCGTATTGTTAGTATTGGATGAGCTCTACCCTCACTTATCAAACCAACGTTCGGATTTATCAATATCGTATACTTTATACTTAGACTTTGTGGTAACGAAACGTCTTGCGTGTTCTGGTATCCCCTAGAATTGTTCTGGCGTGAGAAATAATGCTTGCTACTGGTAGGGTCAGCCATGTCTTATATGTATATCGGATGGGAGGGGTCTGTAGAAAAAGTAGTCATCCCAGTTTCCGTTCACGACGTTCAGCGAAGTAACTAAAACGTGTCTGACTTCAGTGGGACCACGGCTTACACTGATTTCATGTTGAAAACACTGCTAAGGAAGGCAAATGGAAACCGCCTTATTTTTTTCTCTCACAAAGTCCTGGTAGGCACGAATGTGATAATAAATCTTGGCAACTGCGCGACAGCCCTCCGGGGCGAGTTTCGTGTCCATTAGAGATGGGGACAAGGCGTCTTTGGTCGTCATCACCCGATATTCTTGCTTTGTTGAGTTGAGAGTTGCAGAAAAGGTTAAGAGGACCACCACCATTTAGTTTAGGACATGGGATGCTTAGAAGATATTGATGCTAGGGAAGTTAAAAAAATCAAGCAAGAGATGGAGAGAGGCAATATTTTAATTAAAAGGTATGATAAGGGCTGTGGGACTTTATAGGGGAAGATAGCCGGAATTATTGGAGCGATAATTGCAGTGTAATGTAAAGAGGAAAGAAACTGAGACAGCTGAGCAGTAGGATTGAACCAAAAGGTAGGAAGAGGATTAGTATGTACCTTCACGAGTGATAGAATATTTTTAGTGACGATAAAAGCAGAACTGACGAACTCGATCTTCTTCAGGTTTATATACCGACGAGTAACCATAGGGAGTAATAATTTGACAGTGAGTACGACCAATCAAAGGAAATTATTACGGGGATTCATGGAAGAAAATACTTCATAGTGACGAGGGATTGAAATGCGGTAATGGGCGAAGGGAAAGAGGGGAGTGAAGTAGGAGAGTGCGGTTTAGGAAAAAGAAATGACCGTGGAGAGAAAAAAGAAGTTTTCAGGAGTGGCTTATTCATAACCAATGTTTAGTTTTAACATCTCATTAGAACATCTCAATCACCATTAGAAGTTTGAACGCGTGGAAATGCTGGGAGATAGAGACATATTATAATATGATTAGGCGCAGATTTAGGTACAGCGTCATTTATGCGAAGTTTCCCCGAAGCGGAAGAGGGTTCGAATACTAATATCAGGCTCATTATTTGTAGCGTTAAATACCTACAAGGGGATAAAAAAGAGGAGAAGGCAAAGAATATATAATGTAAGATATTTGATTGAAAAGAAAAAGAAGGAGTTCCACATGGCAGTTGATAAAACCCTGAGTGAGAAAAAGAGGATGTGTACCAGAGAAGAATGGTGGGAAAATCTTGTAACTGAGGTAACGAAAGCTAGACGAAACATGAGGAACGATAAATAAGAAAAGGACCAGAAAACGGTAATTAATTTATTAGACACATATGACGAAAAATTGGGAAAAAGATAGTACGAGATCGTGTACAAAGATCTAAACAATAAACTACGACAAGAAACAAATAGTGCAAATGGAACGAGGTAGAAATAACGCTGAGGGGATATGAAGAGTTTACGGAGACATGGTGGAATGGGTGCGCTGCACGGGAAGGTATATGAGCTGTCAGAGAGTGAAAAACGTAAACTATCTGGTTTTCAATAGGAAATATACGAATGGGACTCTATGGTGAAGATATTAGACCAAAAGGTAATGAGCCAATAGAAGTAGAGCATAGGTGAAATGATGTCGATATGGACTGTTTAGGTCCCGGCAGAGTAATGAAATGGAACAATACTGAAGAGATAGACATTAAAGTCTAGAGAATGGGAAAACGAAGAGGGCAGAGTTTGTTTGCTGATTCGCTGCATTTATGAGGGAGGAATTTTTTCAGTAGACTATGTTTGAGAAGTATTAATTCCATCAGAAAAAGGGAAAATAAACAATATTTTAGCACTATAGGGGTGTATGTTTGATTTCTCACGCAGAAAAGGTGGTACTTAATATTATCAAAAAAAAGGATGGTGGCGTAGGCGGATAATTTCTCTGGGAAAGATCAGTTTGGTTTAATTCAAACCATATGTTACCATAGCAGTAATGAGACCACTGATTCAAAGGAATACAAAATATAACCAATGTGTATTTTTTAGTTACGTGGATTTAAAGAAGGCGTTCGACAGAGTACGTCGGGTGGTCATATATTTTGCGATGAACGGCATGTAGGAAATAGGAATTGACTAGAGGAGTAGGCTACTTATCCGAAATCTGTCTCAGATTTTACAGAAACATATATCGAATGGTGAATCAGGTTGGACCGTGATGGGAAGGGAATAAAGCAGGGATGTCCATGATTACCCGGGATTTTCAACGAATATTAGAAGAAATGGGTAAAAGAGGATGAAATGGGCAGGAGGATTAAGTTAGTTGCGTGGCTTACAATATGATAAACATTCTCATGGGAGGTCAAAAATTGAGCAGGTAGTCTAATTATTTAGGAAGTGTTTTAGATGAAAACTCACGAAGTAGTGAATGTACTGACTAGGGTGGGAAGGTAACGACTAGTATAAGTACATTAACAGTAGGATTTATTTATTTTAAGTATATTTTATAAACATTATTAAGTTTATAAAAAGGATATTGAGTGGAAATTTAAAGAAACATTGTGTGTACATGGTGTAGTTTTGTATGGCTCCAAAACTTAACTTAATTCTTGCCTTGGCGATTAGGCTCTGTTAATACCCAGCATAAATACTCACCCTTCCCTCTAAAAAAACATACAATGGAAATAGCTACTTTATATTTTATTTTTGTATGTCTATCTGCACTGCATTCTCAAACAGAATCAACGTCGTAGAACGGAACATACGAGCGTAGAGGTTTAGTATGAAAAAAAGTGGTTTAACACGTAGTCGAACACAATTTTGAATTCTGAAGAAGGTATAAAGGTGATTGCAATCTACATTAAAAATTGTAGGCATGGGGAGTTACCATTTTAACAACGTTACTTTGTACACATGGAACTTTAATTCAGAATCAAGGCAATATCGTCCAAGCAACAAAAGGCATGTGAATCCTGGATTTAGTTATGGGCAAGGCCATAACGAGTCTTATTTTCCGATGTTTAAGGTAGAATTGAAAAATTTACCTATAATTTGGTTAATATTGACGAAAAATGATTTTATCATAAGTAATGTCTCATTTAAATATCATTATCTCAAATGGTTTTTTTACTTAAATGCTCTCAATTTCAGAATTTTACTCGCATGATGACAAGGGAAATGGTCCTAATTTATTATATCTCCCCTGTGCGCTATGCAATGTTTACAAAATTTACCTGAGCAATAAAGTGACCGAAATTTTGCCTTTTGCTGTAGGATCAACTGCAATCAAATCTAATCTTTATGTAACCCTGGGAACAGGAAATATTTTCATATAGGTCATCATTCTGTGAAAACCAGAACGAGAACACACATTTGTTAGGATAAAATTCCGACGAAAATTTCATATAAGAGAGTAGGCACGTATAAATATAAATTTGAGTTATCTACGCTGCGGTAATGAACAGCAAAGGCTTAGAATCAGGATTTATATAAGTGTATTTCAGAGAAAAAAGTTTTTACATCATTTATACAGGCACCATTTGAAAATTAAATACAAAAAATATTATGTACAGCTGAGTTCCGAAAAACTCCGATTTTTCAGTAAAAAGCTTAAGTAAGAGACTTCTTTATCTTATACACTGTATTATCTCATATTCTAATCCCTTAATATAATTTTCTGCTCACTAACCGACAAAGGAGGTAGAGGATACATGGAAAAGAATAAAGAATGCCATGAAAGATACAGCAGAGAAGGAAATTGGGTATTACATGCAAGCCTGGATGCATGGAAAAGAACAAAGAATGCCAAGAAAGATACAGCAGGGAAAGAAATTGGGTATTACGAAGGTAAAAGAGCAAAGAAACCTTGGGTAATCATAGATATGTTAAATAAGATGGAAGAATGAAGGCATTACAAAAATAGAAGTGGTGGAGAGAACAGATCAATGTATCGCAAATTAAACAATGAACTAAGAAGAGAAACCC
>LYUA01000892.1:439275-463272 GCA_002093875.1 Calopteryx splendens | reverse complement strand
ACAGTGGAAGGAGAAATGAGAAGAGGAAGAAGAAGGCTGAAATTGATAGTTGAGGTAAAGAAAGGAGGCTACAAGAAGACCAAAGAAATGGCTTGGGACAGGAAAAAATGGAGACAACTCTGGTGCATGGGACCTGCCAATAGGCAGAATACACGATGATGATGATATACCGTCAAACGAGAACCAATATAAACTTTACGTGAAACACAGAAATGTCTAAATCGTTAGCCAGTATAAGCATTTTAACCAAGGACCTTCCACTTGATGGGAAGCGTCAGGTATCATTTTTATAATACATATTCAAAGGGACGTGTTGACATACTTCCTTATGGCCAACTAGAGAGAGACCATCCGAATATAAAAGCAGCCAGAAAATTTTACAGAGTAAACAAAATCGATTGCACCCGTGGGAAAACATGTATCGGTCAAACGGGAAGATCACGAAATTCAAAAAGAAAGAACACCTGAGAGAAGAATAGAACCCGAGCACCAGGTTGCCATTGAAGACTAGATGGAAACGCTGATGGAAAATTGAACGCTAGATGGAAATGGTACTTTCCTCATTTTGATACAAGACGCAATTGATATCGCCAAGCGTTCAGCTAATTTCAAAAGGGAGTATATTTTCCCATTTTCCAGTCTTGGAAAATGTTAATTAAACCTCATCCTCGACGGAGCAATAAGAGGCTCCCTCCCTCCGAAATACTAAAATTCTAATGAAAAACCAACAAATCTTAGAACTCCTACCCCAAACGCGTGCTCTGTAGAAAGCCATGCCAAATCATGAAAACACCACTCCGACCTGTAGTGGGGCTGCCTGAAATGTGAGCAAAACCGTCGTCGGGAAAACATGGGAATCTCGGGCGACAGACCACCGAACGACGCCACCGAAGCATTCGGGCCAGTTTCATTCCACTCCCAGGGAAAAACCTATTCTGTTAATAAGTTTCTGCGGCAACAGGTGTGCGGGTGGTGGGGCAGGCGGGAGAGCGGATAAGACGGGGAGATGGATTTTGGGAGGGTGGAGGGAGGAGTAGAGTAGGTGCTTAGACTTCCGGTCCAGGAAGGTGAAGTTGTCAACCGCCGCATCCTGGAAAGTTTCTTGGATGCCTGCGATTTTCCAACGTAAACACACTCGCGGAAGTGCGGTTATAATACAGGGTGCCATACTTGTGTATTAATTGGAGTCCATACGCCATGGCAGGTGAAGTGATACGCCGTCGCTATTGAGCTATTTTACCCTTCCAAAGACTATTTTGTGCCCCATCCACTATTTAAGATGATATAGCAATGTCGCTACATCCCGCCATCATCATCCCGCCAGACATCATCCCGCCAGACATCATCCCGCCAGACATCATCCCGCATTGGCAAGGGAAAAACGTATGATCAGCCGTCTTCGCTGAAGTTAGAGTAACTAAAAGTGAAGTGAGATTAAAGAGGGTTTCCTGCACCATTTTTCCCAACCATCATCGCTCTAAATTTCCTCCGTCTTAGTGACTAAGAAGATCGAATTCTCTCAAGCTCACCTATCAGCCAATCAGCGCTTGAGTTGATCTTCTACGCCGGAATATAGGGTATATACTACCCTCTCTCCCTAACCGGCGCTTTGCTCCAAAGAGAACATAGTGGTGAGAGGCCGGTCGCCCCCAAAAACCCCTCGCCACCTCCCCTGCCTTCGTAAAGCAAGCGAAGACGCAGATAAGCGGAGGGATTTTTCTTTTTACCTCTTTTTTTCCGCTCGACCGGAGCGATGCAGGAAGTGAGCGTGGGGGATGGCTCTTTTTTCCTGACCATCCTCTTATCTCCACACAGATACAAACGCACGCGCGCACATGCCTTTGGCTCCTTTCACCGCATCCTCCAACTTCCCCCTCCCTCCCTCCCCATCGCCCCCCTTCATCATCCCCCTCACCTTTATCCCGCCCCTCTCGCAACTTTGAAGCCTTCCGAACGCGCTCCTCCACTCTAACGCGGTGGCGGTGGACCGCTCGATCATCGAGCCGGTAATATAATGCTTCCCGCCACCACGCGGCCTAAATCTCGGCAAATCGCGCGCGAGGAGTGTGCGGGGGAGGGGTGGAGGGTCTCGAACAAAAGTGAAATCGATGGCGGGGGAATTCTTAAAAAATTGCGCTTGCCATTTGCGTGGGTATAAATTGTCGGACGTGTTATTTTTTGCTTCATTTGGTCACATCGATTCCGTGGAGCCGTAACACTGTCGTAGCAAGGGGTTCCCGATCCTAAGGATCCTTCCCCGTGGCACTCCACCCTTCCCCCTCCGTCCGTCTTTTAATTCCTTCGGAGTTCCTTTGTTTCGGGTTTTCCGTAAACTCATTCGCCGCTGGAATTTCGTCCACTCGTATTGTTCCCAATGAGTTTCCTCCGACGAAATGACGTACTGCTAAACAACAGAGGCGAGTCGAAGATTTAGTTTGGTTTATTTGTTTTCCCCCAATTGAAACTACCAATGGGAATTTAAAATTGTAAATATAAGGTGCACAACCGGTGCTGCAACTTGGCTGTAATACCTAGCGTGTTACAGCAAGTGTTCTATGACTTCGGCTAGAGGGTGGGAAATAGTTTCAGTCGCTGGAGCGCTTAATACCTGAGTCTAAAATAGGGAACTTATTAGCCAATATGAGAAGCAAGAAGTAGATATTACCGTTGTCACTTTTCAAAAAATACCTAATATAGGTAAGCATTTCATGATCTACATAAGCAGAGCTTAATGTAACGAAAAAAGAGAGTTAATTTACATATTATGTCCAGTGACACTGTGTGTGTGAGTGCATGTGAGTGATATCAATTTTTCTTTAAACTGTTGGTAGAAGTATAATTTGTTGCATGGAATATACAAATAAATGACCACTAGAGTGGAGCTTATTGAGATAAAAGTATTCTGTACAGTTTCGTATTTCAGCTGTAGTTAGTCCCTTTACCCTCCTCGCACCCAGGCTCAAATCTCAACTCTTTTTGGTAAAACTAACAGTTTCAGGAGTAACTTTGTGAAATTTCTCCATCGTGGCATTCAGAGGAAAGAAGCACTGCAATTCCACATTTACAAATTTATTTGTACGGCCATGGTTTTTACCGGTAACCGGTAAAAACCATGGCCGTACAAATAAATTTGTATACGTGGAATCGCAGTGTTACTTTCCTCTGTACCTCTTTTTGGTAATTGCGGGATTGTGTCCGGTGGGATTGCTATGCGCTGGCCCCTCTTCTACTTGTGGGACCCGAGTTCAAATTCTTTCGATGTACATTTTTATTAGTGTACAGATGCTTGCTTTAATCCGGAGGGAGCACTATTTGTGAATTAAGTTATCCTTCGAATGAGCTGCGGACACCCATTGAGGCCACCCTCGTCCCCACGCCATTCCTCGGTTACCTAAAAATCCTTCATGGACCACATATCCCATCTCTCCCTAGTGGTTGGTTGTGATATGCGGTCGTCAAGTAAAGTGCTGATAAAAATCTGCTAGTTATATTTTTTGATTTGGATAAACAGCGTTTAGACAATGTTTACCTTCCGAGGATATTTGGAGTGCTATAGAATCAGTTTTAATGACTCCATCTAAAACTAATTAGGTGTAGTTGGGGACATTTTAATTTCAGAAATTGTACTGTTTTAAAACAGTGAACAGACCTAAAATATTATTTGCCTCTAAATCACTATGGCCTTCATTTTACCAATTTATTTTAAAAATGATATGTTCTTTCTTAAAAATTGGGGTGTATTTTATTTTTTTATGAATTCTTGTTATAACAATGAGTGGTCGTAAGATCAGTTGTTCCAATCCGGCGAAGGTAAAAAGGTATGGAAAGTAGACAGCAATCTCTCATGGAATGAAGTAGGAGGATTAATCCTCTTTTGATGTTTACAATATCATTCTAGGCCTTACTAATCAGGTCTACCATTAAGGGATCTAAGTATCTAAGAATAATTAAAACCATATCTATTAGGGTGCCACTAACCTCCTGGAATATTAAATAAATTCCCTCTTCCTTCCCTTCACTACACTTCCCTGCTACACCCCAGATTCCTATGATCCCCAGCCACAAACACAAGTCAATCGAAAACAAACTGCTAAGATTTCTGTACTCCCGATAGCGAAAAAAACTCATAGAAATCGTGTTTTGTTGGACAAATCATTTTTAGTAGAAACGCATACTAATATATATTGCGCACACATTGTCAGAAAAATGTACGTATGCCTTATTTCAATAGGTGTCAGCCAATTCATTACAGTTTATGAAATGACGTTCGGGTCATTTAATTTATTTCTGTATAGGCCAAAGGAATAGACCATAAATTTACCCTGTGGAAATGAGAGAAGAATCACAGCATTTTCTCTTTCTGGAAATTGTCTAACATAGTGTCAATGATTATGAAGGAAGACATGCTGACTAACTTCAGTCAGAACTTCAGACATTATCCCCACTGATATATTCGGGAAACAATGAAAGGTTTTACAGATATCATGTAGATTCATCAGGAAGAAGGAATTTGGATTCTGATATTTCCTCATTTCTGAGTGTTTGGAAATTCTGAAGGCTTAATATACGTCAGTGAAGCTTTATTTTCAAATTTTGTGGAACTATACTGGTGAATGGAGTCAAATGTGCATCAACTGAAATAAGGTGGACATGGGGCCATATTTTTTTAGCTGTCAGCTTACTGCTCTGAATGGCTAGTTACACTTCATATTGCTGTCATTTTCAGTTGCTAATTTGAATGTATTTGAATACTTGTCGTTAAAGCTTTAATGCCAATAACATAGATGCCAAATTATGTTTTCTGTCGGTGTACCAAACATTTTTACGATGCTTCGTTATTTTAAATATCAAGTTATCCTTCTTCGTTTTTCAAGAACTTTTGGCAAGAATGAATACCTTTCGAATGAAAATCAGAGTACATATTTTTTCTTCTTACAGTTTCGCCACAATAAAGCACCCGGTTGTGAGGTGTCAGACACTTTTATTCTCAATCCATCACTTAATGTCATGTATTCATCCGATTTGTGTCAGGGAAAACTTTTTCCTCAAGAAGTTATGCATCAAAATTATCAACTTTGCACAGTGAAATGTTTCGTTAATTTCAATCAATTCATGGTCATCATTGTAGGACTTAAACCATAGTGATTTTAGAACGTTCATCAAATTTCACTTTCTGTTTCAGATACTGGGATAACATCAGCTCCAAGAACACTAGAGAGGCAGTCTTCCGCCGTCGTCCGTAAAGACCACTCCGTGGTCTTACCCTGTCTGGCAGAAGGTCACCCACCTCCGGCAATCCGGTGAGGACGCATAACTATAGTTGAATATCTTTTTTTTACCTCTCACAAGAGCTAATAAAGCTTATCTTTACCACACAAAAAAATGAATTAATTGATACCAGTATTCACAGCAATGTGGTTTCTTCAGGGAGGCATAATGAATAGGTAACAAACGTAAATGGAGTCAAACGATAGCGAGGAGGTGAGTAAAAGAATTTGAGAGATGTTTGGAGTGCATGCCTCCACTCACTCCTTTCTCATTTTCAATCATGTGCTTAATTTGCCTCAAAAATCTTGCAGTGTAGTGAAGCATCTCAGTAAATTTATATGTTATGCATGACAAACTGAGTTTAATTGGGTCGTTAACTGTGCTGCGAAATTAAAATTTTTTTTTCAAATTGTTGAACAAACGCCCAATTCGCTCTCGTGTCATCGTCTATCGATTCAGTCTACTCCAATATTCTACAATACCTTCATTAGGCCTTCCCAGTTTATTTTGTCAAACGTCTTCTCAAAATATGCGTAGCAGAAATCATATTCAAATTATACACAATATTCCTTTCCATCAGTGACCTCATTACTGCTTTAACGTCCAGTGTACCTCTACCCTTCCTAAACCCAAACTGATCGCCTCCTAAGTAATCGTTAGCCTTTTTATGCATTCTCTTATTAATTATCCTGAATATTGCCTTTTCTGCGTGCGAAATCTAACTTATTGTTATATAACCCTCACGTACCTTTTTTGAGATGTGTATTTACAATCTTGTAACGGAGTCTTCTGGCCATGTTCCACCCTTATAAATGATGCGAATGGACCTATAAAAATTCTTCCTTCCATGTTTTCCGAGATATTTGATTTTTTCTGCAGGGATATTATCTACCCCCACCACCTTGTTCGATTTCATTTCCTTAAATGCCTTCTACATTTCGCGATTCAGTATGCCTGGACCTAATCTATCCTCTTCGACATAATTTTCATTTTTCACGTTCAAGCTCACTGGCCTAATGTCTTGGCCGTATAGTGTTGTAATGTATTTTTTCACTGAGGAACAAACGCTGCATGAACTACCTTTCGTCTGGCTCCTACCCATTGATATTTCAGATATGGGTGACCCTACCAGAAGCGATTGTCATCTTCCCGCCTGCACTGCTCTATTGATCATCGGAGCATGCAAGCTCTTCTACCACATGAAGGTTGTAGTCAATGAAGAGGGAAGCCTAAATTTTCCACTATGAAATCCATCAAAATGTTGGCCGTTGAATTTAGCAATGAGCATGGGCTTTTATTGTAATTTCGCAAAATTTTAGGTCTATTCGTGTGGAAAGCATGGAATTTTGGCAAGTCTATCCCTTACAGAATATATCAAATTAAAATCATTGGCCCAGTAGAGCGCAAAATTGCATTCACTCTCATATGTATAAGAAGAGGTGGATGGGTATTAATAGTAATAGCAAAATTTCATTAATAAGGTTTTATATTTCAGTAATCATTTCTGGCCTGCTATAGGTGTGAATCTGTCCATAAAAGGAAGATGCTTGAATGGAAGATATTTGCATGACAATGCTCTCTGCAGCACCGGGTGTTTAGAAACACGACCGAAAACTTTTGGAAGTGTTAGATATCTCCAAAATAAGTATATTTGCTAATGAAAAGGAATTGTTTCCGTCGCTTCGTTAGAGGGATTTGGACATTTGAAGGATTCGCGAAGGATACGGCTGTAAGTAGAGTTCACCTTACGACGTGCCAACGCTGCCTGCTCTGACATGGCCACAATGAAGGCATTGACGTACGTAAAAAGCACATTTTATCAGCTGGTGGCTATATAATCGGTCACATCCGGTCAGATGTGGCCGATTATATATTTTTTTAAACACACCTTTCAAAAACTTGTTTTTTTTGGCTGTGGGTTGTGTCATCGATGAATTTACATGAAAGCGTCGGCTACTGCCCATAGCCCACCGCCGATGTTGTCACATCAATAATGATGGCAGCGCCTTCTTCTTTCGAATTTTAATGTCTAAACTCCTAATTTTTCATTCAAATAATAAAGTGACTGGAAAATATTC
The DNA here is from genome assembly GCA_002093875.1 of Calopteryx splendens. Classification (NCBI taxonomy): domain Eukaryota; kingdom Metazoa; phylum Arthropoda; class Insecta; order Odonata; family Calopterygidae; genus Calopteryx; species Calopteryx splendens. The sequence continues at coordinate 455,926 of LYUA01000892.1, read as the reverse complement.
AGGTGAAATTATCGTTATAATTACAAATTATGAATTAACGATGCCCCAACGGCGGCGCACGTGGAATATGAGTAATTCGTACGCTTTTTGGCATGCATTGACAACTTCTTTGATCTATATGTCTGCAAAAAATTGACGAAGACAGATCCTTTTCATTGAAAATATACTTTTTCTGGACCACTCTAACGCTTCCATAAGTTTATCGATCGAATTTCTGAACACCCTGCATTTTATCTATATCATCGGAATCATAACCCTCTCTGCATTGTAAATACTCAGCGAAAATTATCTTTATCCTTAGAGAGTCGTTACAAAGGGAATACAGGAGAATCACATGCATAGTTTTCTAGGTTTCTCTGTCAGTATGTCTGTCCGTATATCACGCAACTGATAGTGCTGGTTCGACGTCAGGTCGTTCGGAATGGCGTTCATAAGAAGTGCAGATAAAGTTCGGTTTTATCTCTTGCAGTTTTTTTCGAGAAGAAATAAGAATTAGAAACAATGGCTGCATAAAATCCAGTATAAGTACAATATGAAGAGAAATTGAATAAATATTTTTATTTTGGTCATGGTTTATTCTTTCCGATTCGATATATCTAGAATCAAATTGTATCATGGTTGATATTTATAAAAAGTTCTAGTATGAATAAGTAATATATTTAATTTGAATTAAGTTCCATCGTGCCAAACGGGGGGTTAACTACTTAAGAAATAATCTGCGAAGAGGAGGGAATATTAAATATATAAAATAAATATGAAAATACGGTAAATGGGTGGTTTCAACACAAGAGAACCATTCCTATAAATAATACTCCATGGTTCTTAAAAAAATTACGAGCAAAATTAAACGATGAATGATGATTCCTGATTGAATCTGACTGGCCGATGAATAGTGAAACTAGAACAGCATTGCTTTTGAAATTCCAAAACGCAGTGGCGTAGCGTAGAGATGGATAAATAATAAATTCAGTATGGCCAATATGCATGGAATATGGAACAGACGCTAGAAAGACAATCCCAAGACCAACTTTGCGTTTATAAGAGAACATTCATCTAAAATATTACAAAATGCCAACAACCTTTATAATTACATTTCAGGAAATTGTGACACGCAACAGTTGAGTCGCCGAAGAGCAAAAAATAACGAATTGATTTTAGACCGCTCAAAATAAAGTCTATATATTTTAATATGGCAATGCAAACCTAGTTTCGATAGTTCAATTAAAACTGTTTCCATTTAAACATGCTTCATAGCGGAAAGCGAGCGAGCGAAATATTATTTATTTTTCTTATTTTTCATTAATCCGCAGATTTATCAATCGATCCTCTCCATCCCTGCGAGCACCTAATTCAATTTTACTCAAGCACTCATCCCTTGGTCTTCCTCTTCGGAGACTTCCTTTCTACCCGGAAAATAATAAATTCATCGTGCGTACAGTCGATGTGCCTATTGTGTTCTGTATTCTATTCCACCATCGTCGCCTGAGCTATGCATAAAGCCGGGTTAAATTATCAAATGTTTATAAATCTTAATAAAATATCTATTTAGTATATGATAAGGACTTAAGTATTTGGTAACTATAAAATAATAGTTCGTGTTGTCAAAGTACATTGAAAATAATTGAATTTCTATTTGTTATATAACTATTAAATAAAATTTAAAATAGGAAAGCTAAAAAGTTTTTCTTCGATGTGAATAATTTCTTCGTTTGCCTGCACCCCTTTCCCATCTGCCTCGTCTTAGCTGAGACCCAGTCCAATCGCTGTCACCTCTTCTAGTTCATTTGCATCCCATTTCTTACTTGGCTCATTCGCAGTCATTTTATTAACTTCAGAGTCTATAAAAAATTGCTTTAATCCGAACTATTAACACATTGAATCGTATATTTTATTTTTACTTCATTATATTACTTGGTTTTGCTGATCTGCTAACCTTCGCCGAGAAAAAAGTGAAATTCACGTAACTCCCTTTGAAGATATACGTTAACGGATTCATTGTCTCTCAGTGCTTCCAGGTCATCAATTCTACTTTTCCGTTTCCTTTACCTTTGAAAACGAGCAGATAACTGGGTTCCTGAGAGACATTGGCACGAGTATTTGGAAAATTATCGAAATGCATGATATGCCGAATTCGGGAGAAACCGGAACGAGAACAAAATATGCATATTCGCTTTCCCTTTGTTTGAATAATACCGGAAATTAGCAATTTAGTGGTTATGATTACATGAGGAGTTCACCGTGGATAAATTATCGTAAATATTAAATGAAAGATTAAATGGCAAATAAAATGCTCTGCAAGCTTAAGTGATTAATTCAATTTCCAAATGTTGAAACGGGGTGTACTGTATCATTCGATAAATACCTGAATACCCTTGCCAGGTAACTTACTGGAACATCTGATTTGGACATCATGGAGTCCTTGATGGTAAAATTCTACGATTAACACCACTAAATTTCAATGCCTTGTTTGTAAATAATATCCGAAATTCCAAAGAAGCGAAATGGAATACACGTGTATAAGTTTACTTGATATGAGAAGATTATTATAATAGTTCCAGTTCAAGTACAGTATGTCCCTAACATTCTGTGAGCATTTTAAATCCCTATTTGGAAGCTATTACTGAGGATTCATAGAAATTCCGAGGGCTTAAATTCGAGGAATGAGGAATAAAAATAGAAATCATAGGTAAGTTGCCCGATTAAAAAAAAATTCTAAGATTAAACAGAGGGTTTCTGACCATTACTGAAAATTCTGCTGTTCCTAACCTGTCCGGAATAAATGTAAGATAAGGATAAAAAATAAGATTAACATAAGTGTATCTCGCACAAATCGGATCTTTCTTCAGAAACTGAAAGAGTGATCCAGTCCTCACATTGAATAATCAGAAATTAGTGGTGAAGAATGATTGTTCAGGGAAATCGGTCTTTAAAACAATCAAATGTTTAAACACAATCTTTTCCTATTTATTTTTGTTCGCAGTGGAAATAAAATAAAACATTGGCTTAACTCTAAGAACGTAGTAGAAATAATTACTACCCTTATATATTATACCCTAGCCTGATGCAGCTAGTGACTCGTGAGCCTCTACAATAAAAACCTTCGCTTATCAGATTTCCGTATTCCAAAACTCTTAAGATTACTCGCAATGCAAACACCCGAGGAAGAACTCAAACCGTCATACTACGGTTTAATAATCCGAAGTGTAAGTAACACACCAGGCAAACTCGATCGAACCTTTTATGAAGAATAGTTTCCAACCATCTAATAATGAACGTGACATTCTGATCCAATTGAATTTTATTACCATTCTGTTCTTTCGCAACTATATGCGGTGCCTATTACGTACCCCGGGGAAAAATTTCTGCTTGTCCCCATTTTGCCACTTTATGTTATCAAAGATGTTTTTGAAGAAAAATCTACTCGAACTTTATTCACTTAGGAGGTCAGTTCGTGGGTATTATCAGCTCGGTACCTTTGACGTCAAATACAGCGCACGATCCCAGAGGCTTTGCCAGAGAATGGGCCTTCTCTGACCCCCTTCGATCCTATTGTCGACACTTGGCGAGATAACAGCCCCCTTGGAGCCATTCCATTTCTCACATTTGAGCGGTGGGTGTGCCGTCAGGGCCGTGCCGATGACGGCGGTGGTGGTCCACAGCGGACGGCGGCCAGTCATCCCCGCTCATTTTGGAGATGAGGGTTCATGCAAGTGGCGTTGAACCACGGTGGAGGGAAAGAAAGAAGAAATAATCCTCGTCTTGACCTCATAACAAATGATTTCAATGGTTAATTCCGATTCTTGCATACTTTAACGGAGCCGAGCGGAATCCGTTAGTGCATTTATTGATATAGTAAGTACTAATTATTAATGCTGATGCGTTTTTTCTCTCAAATTGAAAACAACCAGCCATTACCGCAGTCATTGGTAAGACCGTCGAATAGACAAGTCCGAATATCGAAAGGGACGGACCATCCGAATGGAAATTCTTGTAGTTTGTAGCTAAAATGAGAGGCGTTTGACAGCTGAGTGGTATTATATCATTCAGAATACGTTGATAATTTAGAATTACGCAGGAAGCATAGGAAGGATGAAGAGTAAAGCGAAGAAATTCTGCCGCGACCTAGCGAGAATATATGAATTTTAAGTGATTTATGAACTGCTGACTTGTCCTCAAAATCTCTTTGCCTGCTCCTCCTATTTCCTGGGTTGGGTTTTACATTGATATCAAAGACTACGTACATATCATGATTTTATCCATGCAGATTTTTTAAATAAATACTTCTAAAGTAGTTTCATAGTTCATATTACTCTCTCCACAAGTACTGATACATGCCTTATTCCGCAGAATTAATTTTCCGCGACTTTTAAGGAATTTTGCTCACTGAAATACTTTATTTTTGTGAGTTTCAATGCGTGGAAAAGTATTTCGCTCCCTCTTATTATATATTAAGCTTGAGTTAGGTCATCAATAAGAAATCATAAAAAGCTATATTAGTACATTCAAGCTTCTGGAGTGAAAAAAGGGCGTTCGTTTTTTATTTTGATTGCATGATTTTTTTTTAACTTAAAATGTCTTAGATGACGCTCTGCAAGGCATATACATTGAAATTAAGGGATTTTCCCAATACAGTATTTCAAATTTTTATGTATTTTTTCCTTCCTGTACCTCTTTCTTCAAGTTTTCATGATGCAACAAATAATGTATATTCAATAGACATGGCCTTGACCCTTTTGCAGACAAAACGTATGTTAAAAGATTATTTTTGAGTTAAGTTTTAAGAAATAACATTGAAAAAATCTTCTTATAACCTAACTTGATATTTTTTATGAAACTAAAATGAATTCATTCAAGTTATAAATTAATTTTATCAAATCGTTAAAAAAAGTGCATAACGATTATTTTATATCGGCATTGTAAAAATTGAAGGTTACTTCTTTTTCAATGCATTAGAAAACCAGAAGAGGTGACTTGAAATATGAATTGTTTTTAATGCTGGAAATTGTGCCTAAACTCGAGCGGATATTTAAATGCCGCCATCAGCATCTTGAATAAAGATATATTCATCAGCCACATGCCTTTTAATCTAATATATTTACTGCGTCCATGCAATCTTGATCAAAAGTGCATTAACTTAGTTAAATTTAAAATTTAACGTCCTCAAGTCTGCTTAAAAAGTAATTTAATAATGCAAAAATCTTAATGAACCGATTAAAAAAGCACCAATGACACTAACTAAGCATATAGCTACTTAATCAATATAAATAGTGCTTGATGACGAAATATTACGAATTTAAAACCTATTTTGAGGGTAATGTTAAGCAGATTCCTAGTTTTAACAAAAGCAGGAGAATAACGTATGAAAAGTTTAAACTTATTAATATAATAAATATTGAGAGAGTGGTAGCAATAAACTCGAGCATTTGTGTAGTTTATCCTGTATTTTTGCTAAAGACCCCTCACCAGAAGTGCACAAATGTTGGACCTTATAATTGTAGATGTTTCCCCTACCTATCACCCTCAAAGCCCTCAAGTAAGCTTGGCGATTCCCTTGGGCGATTGACATACGACATTCGTAATTAAAAGCGTCCGCTTCTCTTCATTAGTTCTCTACCTTAAACTGAGCGTATTTAAGGTGAAATCTTTTATTTGATTGACCCAGAGATAAAAAAGTAAAGAAAAAACATCATGAGACCTTTTTCAGCAGTCAAAGTTCAGCAAGTACTATTTTAACGCGGAAAAATGTATTATTCATAATTCATTCCTAATCATCATGCTTCTGTATTTAACTATACCCAACTTAGAAAAAATAAATTATAACAAAGTTCCTTCGTTTTATTTTATTTCCATTTCCCTATACAGCCGGAGTTGTTTCTCTCACCGTATTCTATTCATATATTTTTTCGTTTCTTCGTAAGATATGCCACAATCAATACCTTAACTATGCTTTGCCATCAGCGTGGAAAATTGTCAAATGTCCAAAAATATAAGTAAAAATCAGATGAATGTGCTTTGAACAATTTGAATATTTAAATGGTAAGTCATCATTGTACCTCATTTATTTCAACGTTTTTCCTGTCATGAAATGTCAGTGTGTTTGAGACTAATTTAGCAATATATTTATCCTACACATATTGATTACAAAATTCTGGCAACTTACGAAAGTTTCCAGGGATGTTGGAAAGATGCTTAGTTATGCGGATGCTGCCTAAAATAAACAGAAGCAGCAAAAGACTTTTCCCCGAAAAGGAATCATCCGCTGTCAACCAAAGATGCCCCGGTTTGAACCCAGCATCCACCCCCACAGCCCTACTGACTGCTTCCTTTGTTCCCCCCCCCCTCCACGCACCAGCTGGTTCCGGCAGGACAGGCACCAGCTGCACGGCCTCGAGGAGGACGAGCGCGTATTCCGCGTGGCCGAGTGCCTCGTCATTCTGCACGCCGAGGACTCGGACGCCGGCCGCTACGTGTGCGTGGCCAATAACAGCGCGGGGGCGGAGCGGCTCGAGGTGTCCCTCGCCGTCTCCTCGTCGCCGCTCTCCGTGTCACTGCACCCTCGGCACGCCGTCGTCGACGCCAGCCACCGCGCCGAGTTTCGGTGTCACGTGTCCGGTGCTCGGCCGGGGGCGTCCATCTCTTGGCTGAAGGACGGGCAGCCGGTGGGCGGGGCCGGTTCAGGGCCGGGCTCTCGGGTCTCCGTGGACGGGGGGGAGCGGCTGGTGGTGGACCGAGTGCAGCGGGAGGACGCGGGCATGTACCAGTGCATGGTGCGGGCAGACGAGGACAGCGCGCAGGGGTCCGCGGAGCTGCGGCTCGGAGGTGAGAGCGCAGCTCGGGTGGTTGTCGGGCTGCGTCGCGGGTGATGAGTGGCTGCTGCCAAACAGGCGGGTCACGGATAAACGCGGGTTAACCTGCTATAGCACCATTTTCATTCACAAACCGTTCTACGTTAACCCAAACAATGTTAACACTGACGTGACTCAAACTGTTTTGAAATTTGTAATATAGTTTGCATATCTTGCCCCTTAATATGGATTAAATATGCGTTTCATTTAACAAAATTTTCCGTATCATTCTTTTTAAGAAACATAATAATTTTTCGTATCCATGAATGCGGATTTGTATTACTCAATGAAGTCATTCATTTTCACAGTCCTGAAAATTCTTAGCACCTACCCGAGATTTCATCAAAACTTGATTTCCTTAGTCAAATCACAAAAATGCGCTGTCATACACTGCATACGCTTAAGGTTGTCATAAAATTGGGACTGAAGGCGAAGTTGTCAATAATAAAACAACTAGGGAAGGATTATTGAATTATTTGATGAAATTAATATTAATTTGATGTTCCACGAAGGATAAATATCTTCTATCAATCTCCAGTTAACTTACTCTTTGTTAGCATTTCTTTTCGTGCAGCGTATGTAAATCTTGTAATAGTAGAACATTCGAATTGAACTTGCAAAAGTGGAAATTCATTATTAGTAGTGATTCTCTACTTTCACAATCAAAACGATTCCCATTCCCTGGAGAGAAACTGATTGAAATAGATTATATTCAGTTATTTTTTGCCAGCTATGTATACTTTTAAAAGAAAAACATTAGTATTCAAAGTTTTTTTTTATTTTCTTTGCTTGATAGCGGATTATATTTTGTTAGACCTCGAGGTAATTTCTACGAGTTGTGAGAGTGGTAGTAGTTTTTCTCGTAGTAAGTTTAACACAAATAATGTATTATCACTGATTTAGAGTTTGCAATGAGAAATTATTTTTGTTAATTTCATTCACTATGCAAGGATAACGCTTTCATTCGGAATTTTTTTATTTTTAATGCAATGGAAGCATTTTTAATTGGTTGATTTTTACTTGGCTATTCTCTTTTTCTTACTAGCGGCCCACCCGATACTAATTTACAAATTCATTAGTCAAACCCTTCAGCCTGGTCCTCCAGTGTCCCTCAAGTGCATCGCCACTGGAAATCCTACGCCGCAGATGAGATGGACACTTGATGGCTTTGCCCTTCCTCAGAGCGAAAGGTAAAATTAATGTATGCAGTAGGTAAATTTTCATGTAAATAACATTTAGTATGCACAAAATGACTGGATAGTAGTGAAAATCTTCAGATTACGTCATCGTTAGTGAAGAATTCTGTTGTTTTGCCATATTCGCCAGTTCTAAAACGGTTTTGGAGTTTTGTAGATCAAATGCACTGCTTTTAAGGCATGCCATAAAATGTTCTTTTATTGCTCAAGTGTAATCGATATGATGTATTTAAGTTTTACAAATGTAAGTAAACAAATGTTAGACCTCTCAAATTGGAATTATTTCCACGCCAATCATTTTGGTGGGGGGGGGCAGTAGTCCAGTGGATAGAGATAGAGGATAACCGGGGGGCCCGGGTTGGTTTCCGGGTGCCGCCTCTGGGCACCCTCAGCTTCACCTAAGCTGTGTACTATATTCCGGTTACCAGGTCATCCTGCGAAATCAGTGGCGGTATGGGGAAAAGAACTGGTTCCCTTACCCTGGTGTGTCCATTTCACACGCCCTTGGGCTTAGTACTGGGTGTGCTCTACCCTCACCAGCCAAACCGACCTTCGGGTTTATTACTGTGATTTGAATGATATGCGTGGCGTTCTGCAGTTAAATATGATCAGTTGGTTTTGAAAGTCGACTTCCATCATGTTACGGTATGGTTAACTGATGGAAAAAAATTCTATAATTATTCTGTTTTAGCTCCCCACTCTTTTTTCACCTATGCCATATCTTCATAAATGTCCTGTCCTGTTAAGACTTTTTAATTGCAGGTTGTAATGACCTATAGTTATGTCTTTTTCTAACGTCATATTCCAATTATTTTTAGTCAACTTTCGTGCCTCGTCTGAGCCTCAGATAACTTTTCCTCTCCTTGCTGGCAGTACCGTTAGTAGGATTTTTTCTTTACGCACTCTTTAGCATTATTCGTTTTTAATTGCTCACTTGGCCTTTCTGTTTCATTTTATTCATTTTTCTGTAGCACAACATTTCCTTTCTTTTTAATATTATTTTCTCTAGTGGTTCTGCCGTCAGAATATTTAATTGTTTAAAAATAAACCCCATGAGTAGGTTTCTTGGAAAGTTCCTCATGATTAGGCTCTCTCTTTTTTCCCCTGCCATTTTTCTCCCCATTAGTAAACCGTCTCCCCTAATGTGGCTTTACTAACTACCTCCCCCATGTCTTTTCCATCGTTTGTGTGTTTTCCAAGTCGAAATATTTTCTAATTACTCAAGCATTCTTTTCCAAGCACTCTGAAAAAGTAGTATTAATTCCTTCTTCGGCAGACCTCTAACTTCGTTGTGATCAATAAATCTAATTTCTATTATCCCATCTGTGTGAATTTTGAATCATTTTTCCTTTGCGCTTAGACTTCCCTTGCGCAGAGATTTTAGCCAAAGGTTTTCTTCCTTAGTCAGTAGAATATGCTATTGAAAAAGCGAAATGAATGGCTTGACAATTATTCGCTCCTGATTTTACATCGAAATTTTTTGTTAGTATGGTAATAAACTTTCTTTAATTATTCTCCTAGGTTTTTGATTGGCCAGTATGTAACAGTGCATGGTGATGTTATAAGCCACGTCAACATCAGCAACGTTCAAGTGGAAGACGGTGGTATATACCAATGCACGGCAAGGAACAGGGTCGGCGAAGTAACGCATTCGGCTGATCTCAGAATTTACGGTAAGAGCTCATTCCGGAGTCTTTCCAGTGCACAGGAATTGAAATGAACATTAGGACAAAAATACTTTTGTTTGTGCGGAAGCATTTGATGCATGATATAATTTGATTTGATATGTGAATCTGTGGGAGCATATCTGAATCTTGAGTCATTTTTTTCTGAACGATTGCCAAATGTGGGTGGGTAAACGGAAACTGAAAATTTAATTTCGATAGGAAAGTGATAGCACTGAAAATGTCTCTGTCGGAACCAGGGCTCGATTCGAGGTAAACGGATCGATGTTAAAGCGTAAAAACGGTGTATTTCAAGCCCATTCTCTCCCAAGCCGTATTCCATTACGCACACTCATCGTCTCTGCTCTTTTGTTTTTAGTTTTGCATCTTCATCAATCATTCAGCCTAAATTAAATCAATTATTAAGATTTCATTTCCTAGATTAGACTAAAAGAGGAATTTTTCCTTTAGACTTGAAAGGAGAATGTTGCTTTTTGTCTATTTTTTTCGTCTAACACATTATTTAAATTTTCTTTCATATTATTATAAATTAAAGAGAATGTCGTAGCAAAATGAGCCTGCTTGAGAATCTAAATGAAATTTGGCGGACTTAATGACTTTTACTATATATCCAGTAAATCATACAATAGATTAAGCCCCCAATAATTCAAGAATCACGTGTTTCAATTAATGCTAATCAATTAACATGTATTAAATTGAATAGAGTTCACTATATTATAGTATAAAATTGATGAAAAATGATATCTAATTTTAATATTTGGTGGCAATGAAATCATCGTAGTTTTATTCGTTTGCATCACTTCGGAAAGTTTCCCCAGATCGATCTACATTTTTATATCCTTGTATTAAAAACACATAATAATGTTATTCATTGAATTTATTCAAGGAGGTGACAGGATATGCTTTCAATTTGGTATTATTTTCTATCAATTAAAGTGATATTCTATTGAAATACATATGTAATTCCTAATCCTTTACTGATTGAAAATTGAAATATTTAAGATAATGTGCTTGACAGTAATTACAATCCTTTTAAAATAAATTTTCCAGGTTGATTTGGTGTGCATAATAATTTCAACAGCAGAAGCTAATTGGAATTATTTTTTTGAATCACTAGTTTGCTCTATTTACGGTCTTGCAGATTTAACTAGGTAAAGGATATGTTCGGTTCCCTTTTAGGATTTAGGAGATTTCCGTGAAATAATATTTAGTAAAAATAAGTAATTATATGTGGCTGTGTTTTATGAGAATTTATTTTCAATCTCCAATAAATGTCTCATTTATATTTTGTCATATCACAGGTTTGCCGTCAATTAGGCCAATGCCTAATGTATCTGCAGTAGCAGGCGAGTCACTATACATTACCTGTCCAGTAGCTGGGTATCCTATTGACACAGTCTCGTGGGAGAAGGGTAAGTGATTAAATTCATCTGATTGAAGATGTCTTGGTCTTGAAAAACGTGAAAAGTAGCATTTTATTTAGGTACTTTTAAATGTGGTATCATCATTAGTAACGTGTCCTACTTATATGAAACTCAAAATAAATAATGATTGCATCCAGTCTCCGGTCCCAAGCTCATTGCCTAAAAATTACTTAGCCTCAAAGGCCTTAAAAACTTCTATCTCAAAAATAACTTGAGAGATATTAAGGAAATTGGAGATTAGTCGGCGGCCGTGCTTTTAAATCAGGGAAATTTAGCATTTTTATCATGGGAGTGGTTGTTACAGTGGGTGTTGTTGTTGTTGTTACAGGGAGTGGAAGTTACATCCTGATGTGCGTAAGTAAAACTAAAGAAATCGCCTTTTAGATTCACGTCACTTAATTTATCTTTGCAGGCGGGCGCAAACTTCCCCTGAATCGCCGCCAAAGGGTTTTCTCCAATGGAACATTACGCATTGAAAACGTCCAGAGAGCTCCCGACCGAGGACTTTATAGCTGCACAGCCTCCAACAAGCAAGGACGATCAGCTTTTCAAAGTGTTAACATAAACGTAATAGGTGAGATTGATTTCTTATATCTAAGATTTCTTATATCACGAGAAAACTAAGCGTAGTATCTGCCTCAAAATTAACTTTGACAATCAAGAAGAAGAATATTTTAATGCATCTTTTATGACTTAAAAATAATTCGCAGGAACAAAAATAATTCTACACTCAAAGGATATAAAGCTTTCTTTACAGATTACCATGACATTACATAATTAAGTCTTATGCACCTTGGTAAATATTGCAGAATTGTATTAACAGACGAAATACTGATGAAAGTTCAGGTGCTTTCCCAGCATATCTGTTGAATGACTTCCTCTCGTGTCTTCCACCGACTGCATTAGCAGAAATGGAGACACTAACCCTTTGGAAGACTCGAACGGAATTCATTCAACAGACGAAATACTATCGATAAAAGTGGAGAAACGCTGGAAAAAAGTACCCTTGAAGGTGAAGAAACTGTAAAATAGCCTAAACATTATATTCGTAAGTTTTTTCGAATTCTTAAATGCAATATTTGTAACAAATTATATCATTTAATAATTGCTAATTTTCTTGTAGTGCTTTTCAACTAGCATTTGAGCTTTTATTTGTGACTCTAGTGTGTTCAGTAGCTTCATGTTATTTTGAGGTGAGTATTAATAATTTCGGTTGCACTTTCAGACATGTTGAACTAGAAACCCTTATTTTTTTTATTATAATTATTCTGAATTTAACGGTTATTTTTCTTAATTTTTCAACTGACTTTGAGTTTTTCCTTCTCCTTTTTACGATTTGGTTGTCTCTCAGCCTGAAAGCTCTTCAAGTCGATCTCCAAGAAGTACAAAGGAATGGAGATAGAGAGCAAAGAAGATATACCCTTAATAGATACAAAAAAATAACAGTTTCTATTATTTTAGTGTAAATCCAAACTGTCAAAAGCCGTGAGCTTGATTTTTCTTTACCCATAATTAGTTAAATTCACGGTAATTAAGATTTTAATGTATCATTTTTACATATATCTCGGTTAGTACCAGTTAAAAAGTAGTATTTTTTAAAAATAATTGTTCAAGAAAAATTTCACTTTCGCGCTAACGTGTGTAGGAGTATTCTCAACGTTTCAAAGGTGATATCCATTTCGCTTGAAATTAAACCTGATTTATCTGAAAATATACTCAAAATTAAAATAAATGAATTATCATATTTCTCAATTGGTACATATTTCTGTGGCCAATATTTCGGTAAGTAACAAGTTCATAATGAAATTTCTGATTTTTGCACTGAAATATTTAAATAAACCAGATGATATATATTTTTTCATATATTAATCATGGATTTCATTACAGCTTCCCTTACATTATTTGTTTCACAATGACCACTCATAACTGCTAATGTAATTATTTTCTTGGCCGCATGAAATTGTAACATGTTTTGCCACGGAACGTAAATTTTTAAATTTGAAATTCTTGGCAATAATAGCTTTTATAAATGTTTCATCTTAAGACTGTTATTTCCAACGATGAAGTAAAAATGGCAACTTTCTCCACGATTAAGGATTTTCCATGCATGGATGAAAGAAAGAGTCAATTTCCGTAGAGAAAAAAAGATTCAGAAAGCTTCAGGTATATTTATAATAAAACTAAAGCCATCATAACTATCTCATCTCGATTGGTCATTAACAAAAATCACGCAAATAGGTCCTAAACTAAGGCAAAATGCTTTTTTTTCAAATCATTGCCAGCGCATTCAATCAGCTTTGGTCTTCTATGAGTTTAGAACGAACGGAGTCTTGCCAACGAATGCCATGAGTTCAACCATCTGAGAGGTTCACTCCCCTTACCCATACTATGGTACTACTTCTGCTATGGATCCATTTTCATAGTATATGTGAAGCAGACGGTACAAAACAAATTCTCCTCGTTACCGGAATTAAGAGAACAAACTTCCTTGCACATGATCTTCGAAAGGTGAAAACGTGCATTTTGCCTTATTTTTCGAACAATTGGCGTGATTTTCTCTTTTGGAAACGTAGCAAAGAAAATGACGACGATAGTTATATGCCATAGATATAGTGTTTACCCACAGCATATAGAATCTTACATTTTTATGGCTTTTTTATGGCATTTTATGGCATTTTTAAGACCAGAGAGGCATTCAGAATCCAGGGGTCCATCATTTTGAAGCCTAGAGTAAATCCGATTTTGTGTATTGATGGACGAATTATTTAATATAGGGATTCCTCCGGACTCAGCTGTCACATGTTGCTCGAAGTTCTGAAATTTAATTCTCTAGTGTGACAAATATCCTTATCGGAGATTTGTATGTATGGGAGTGGTTCCACAGCATTCACCGCATAAGCAAATATTAAGCAATAGGGTGGATATATTTTGAAACTGAATAGTCGTCTCTCGTAATGTAATTACTATAATATTTGCTGGGATATGTTTGGTGGTGTGCTTGAAGGGAAGTAAATGACGAAGGCTACTGCGGTTTGCAATGGTCTAGTCTTAGATTGGTATTAATTAATTCACTTTAACTATGCGGCGAACTCCTGCGGCTTTTTTGGCTGATAGTAGGCCAAAAATAAAGGGAAACTCAACGGCTATTTTTATTCAGTCATTTTTTACAGTCATGTCGTTTTTTTTATATTTTCCCCAGCATTTAGTTAATTTTTGTGGAGTAAAAATTAGGAGTAATAAGAATGCGGGAAGCCCATCGCTTGTCTTTAACAAGTTAATTAGCGTTTTATAAACGTATAATTGCTGATAACTGTGAAGCTGTCCAATTTTTTACTACCTCTTTTAAGAAGGAAACACCTCCCACTATAATCTAATTTCTATTTTCAGTCTTAACATCGTAAAAATGATTAAAATTCACAAAAATAAAGACTAAAATTTGTCATTTTTTTGCCAAACAAAAATTATAACTTTGCTAGAATAGATATTATATATATTATTCAATTTTGTTGCATGAAGTTTTAAATGCATGATTTTGTTGTACTTTTAAGTAGCTAACCTGAGAAAATTTTCACCATGAAGTCAATGTTTACTGTAAAAAGTAAATATATGGGTAAATTCTATGATTGAAAGTTATTTTTCAGGGGCACTCAGAATAAGTTACAACACCTACTTTATTGAAAGAGTAAACTCTAAATACGTTATTTTAATGCGAATAAAAAGGGCTTATTTCTCCGAAGATTTTTTCGAATCGACCCAAGGAGTCTTTTGCAACGCGGAGCAAAAGTAAAAACTTTCTAACGTCTCTAAATAGAGGATTCACTCTCTCTCATTCAACGAAAGAAATTAATAAGTTGACAAAAAAGTTCTTAAAAAGAGTATATGAGGATTCGGTGAATTTGATGCTTGCTTTCTTCGTATCCTTTTTCATTTAGGAAATTATCGTAACATTTTTGGTGACTTGGCGCGAAGAGTGCGCTATCGTGCTCCGTTGAGGGTGTGAAACGACTTCATGAGAGAATATTAGGAATAGGGGCTAAAAATAAGCGTCGTTCACCTGTTTATAAATGTACATAGTAGTGCCTTGCGTACTCCCCACCACCCGAAATGATTGGCTTTGCATAATTCACTACTAAATATTGTGTCATTGTACATTTTATAAACGTTGTGGAAGAATATCCCGAATTTCAAAATAAGGAGAAAATAAGTTGACTTCAAAATCATTATAGAACATTGACGTAATTCTTGAAATTCTATCGATCACATTAACAAAGTCTTCTAATAGTAAAATTTCTTTTTAAAAAAGGCCTGAAATACCAACATTTTCGCAAAACGTCTTTCTTAATTTTTTTCTTCAATATTCATTGAACCATATAGATTGTAGACATTTGCGAAGTCTCGAAATAAAAAGTTGAAAGATACATTTAGATTCTCGTTCAATTTAAATTCTCTATTAATGCAACTGATAATCCATCACTATATTTCAGCATCTAAGTGTATGCCAAAAGTTGCGTAGCTATAGGATAATTTCACTTTTGAAACACTGTTTTTGGTGATGAAAGATATTTGAATAATAGCAATTAAATAAATACTAGCATGCATAAACTTATTATAAGCATTAACCAAAGCTTTAGAAAATGATCAAGCGTGAGTGCTAGAAAATATATCATGAATTTATAAGGAAAAATTGAATGGAAAAAAGTAATATGAAACGTTCAGCTAACGCCCATTCCGTCCAGCTTTCTCAACTTCAGAATCATTTTATGGCATTAAAATTTTTCCATATTGTACCCCAGCATTTCCAGACTTTTTAGTATATATCATCCGATTATTAATCATTTATCTCAGCATATATTTCATAAAACTAAATCACTGTGAAATAGTAAAACGTTCATCCCTTGAACTAGATTCCAAGCAAATACCTTCTCCCGCGATTGGCAGACTTTGTGTCATCTAACAGGCCAACGCCACATTAAGAATTGACCTAAATAACACGTGGTAACGATCATGACTTAGCTTAATTCGCTCCAGTTTCCAAGTAAACTTTGAAAGTTTAGTTTGAACAATTTCGTGACTGTCAAAATCGTCACGCATTCCACGTTGATTCCATATTTTGCCATTCCAGTAGAATTCATTCGGAATACCGTAGGGACTGACTCCGATTCTATTCGTAAGTGTGGCGTCCAAGTGCTAAACTTGGGTGAGCTAAAGTGGTCCAATGTCGGTAGTGATTTAGAATAAAAGAGGGCTAAAGCTCCCGCGAGTGTGGAGGGATGAGATAAAGAGAGAGAAGGTTGGGCGGGAGACCCAGGGGACCCCTGAACTGGAGATGCCTCGAGGGGGGAAAGGAAGGGGAAGGGAGGGATGACGAGGACTGGCTTGGAGAAATAGGCCGACTTTCCCCTCGCTACCGGAATCTTTTGGCTTGTCGGCCACCCCATAACAGTGAAATATATGACTCCCCCAGCACACCCCTTTCCCCCAGACTCATTGCCCAGAAGCCA
>LYUA01000892.1:379905-406126 GCA_002093875.1 Calopteryx splendens | reverse complement strand
TAACATTGTTTGTTGGTTGACACAGTCCTTTAGTGACCACAAAATTAATATTAGTTAATTATTAGTCAAATTAATATTATTATCTATTTAGTTTTTTTTATAAAAGACTTATATGGTTATTCCAACTGAGAGTCTCACTTACAACTAAACCAAGAAATTTTGTATAAGTTGATTTGGATACTGGAAGATTATTGCCATGTATCACAGGTTGTAGTTGTCTGGTCTGATATGGGTGGAAATGGAGGAATGTTGTTTTTTGAAGATTTAGAGGGAGAAGATTTCATTTTGACCATTTAAATATTTTATTTGTTGCATCTGATAAATCGTATGTTAATTGTTGTCAGGTGGGGTAGATGATTAGTTGTGAAATATCATCAGCAAAGAGGGTTTCAGATACATTATTTATTCTGTTGTTTAAACTAAAGATGTCATTGATATATATTAGGAACATAAGTGTGCCAAGGACTGTTCCCTGGGGGATACCACTATAAGTTGTATGTGGAACTGATTGAATGGAATTCTTCCAGTTGTTTGTAATATAATGTAGTTTAACAAGTTGTTGTCTCCACATAGTAAAGCTTTTTATCCAATTTAATACTGGTGCTCTGATTCCACTATGAAAAATAAAGTATTATTTTTATTATTATAATTAGAGTGATGCTATCATGGATGCATGACATGAATTAGAGTAACTAAAATAAAATGTGCATTTATATTTCTCATATTCTCTTTAAAAATATTTCTTCGGTCATTGAATAAATTTTTATTGCATAAATTAATAACTTTAGATTCATTTCTTCTTTTAGAGAGACTCAGTTAGTATTCTACTTCTCAGTTAGTATTCTGCTTGCAGTTAATTATGTTCTTCAGTATAATGTCTCTTTTGCTATGCCATTTACAAAGCTGGTGGCATCCTTCAAGCTACCTAATTAGCTCTTTCAATGCTACCTACCACAACCCAATACTGCCCACTACAACTCTGGCCTAAAATAGCCATAGGCATTCAATGCTTAATTAAGTTATAAATGGCCTCCTAGCAATATGTTTACATTGAAATGCTCAAGGGAATAATTTAAAGCCATTATGGCATTTCACAGATGCTAAGAGACCTATCTAGTACTGAAAAAAAATTTCATTTGCTATCTACTATGAGTCGACAAAATAATGTTCCCATATGTATATTTATACTATAACTGCATACATGACCTATGGAACTATTGAAGTTTTTAATATGATTGCATTGAAAGGTTAGGGAACATGACTTTAGAAAGAGACTAATGTAGGGGAAGGCAATTTTGATGAAAGAGTGGCAAACATGGAGTGAAATGGAAGAAGGGGAAGTCAAGAAAAAATTTGATTATTAGATTTCTTTTCTAGAGTAGACCTTCGATGAAAAATTCAAGTATCTACCTAAGTTTCTTAAGCTTTCTATACTTATGCAATTTGTTTATGGCACAGGTCTGCATTAATAACTGCATACATTTTTGTAAATTTAAATTCCACAGTTGCACCATCTGCGCCTCACATCCATGTCACATCCACAAGTACAACCTCACTTCATCTCCAGTGGACAGCCGGGGACATGGGAGGAAGTGCCATTCGTGGATACTTACTTAACTATAAGCATGAGCCTGGGGAATGGGAGAAGAGAATTTTACCCCGCAGTGCGACTGGTTACAAACTGGAAGATTTAGCATGTGGAAGTGAATATAGACTTTACTTAATGGCTTACAATAGTGTGGGAAGCGGAGCTCCTAGTGAGACAATAATGGCTGCAACTGATGGTTCGCCCCCAGGAAAACCTTTGCAAAGGGAGTTTGTGACACCCAACACAAGTAGTGTGACACTCAATATGCGCCGCTGGGAGGATAATGGCTGTGAAATATCCCATTTTGTGATTGAATATAAGGAATCTGCTCAAGAAGATTGGATCAAAGGTATTGAACATTAATAATAATATTTTATTATGCATTTTTTATGTCTTTAGGTTTTAGGATTACATTAGCCCAAATTTTTTTTTTTAATTACAATGAAGTTATTTTTGACCATTTTTTTCCTTGGAGTACCAAGAAAATATACAGTTTGACTCAATTATTAACCCTTCATCTATTCTATCACACACACAAGATATTAATATGTACCAGTCAAAACTCTTATAAATACTAATATAGGTACCTTTTGATGAGTATTTTTATTTACTTTTGAGATATAATACAGATTTCACTAGTGTATTCTACTTCAGTGAATTTGTGACATGAAATAAAATGAAGATGTTTTTAAAGACTTTTATTTTTTTTAGTGGATAATAATGTACAACCCAAAGATAATTTCCCCATAATGGGCCTCTGGCCGGCCACAGAGTATGTTGTTCGAGTTACAGCTTACAACAGTGCTGGATCTACAGAGGCAGAATACACTTTCGGGACTCTCCCAATTTTTGGTGGTATGTTAAAACATTTATTATAACAGAATAAAGAATTTTTAGGAGATTTTTTTAGGTTTAAATTAATAGAAACTATTTCCCTTGAATTATTGTACTCTATTGAAAACAGTATT
Organism: Calopteryx splendens; assembly: GCA_002093875.1. Lineage (NCBI taxonomy): Eukaryota > Metazoa > Arthropoda > Insecta > Odonata > Calopterygidae > Calopteryx > Calopteryx splendens. The sequence goes on along the minus strand of LYUA01000892.1, from coordinate 403,570 downwards.
CATTGTCTATTAAAATTTTTGTGATAGCTATTATTCAGCATTGGTAAATTGTATTTCACATTGGGATTGAATTAGCATTCTTCAGCCAAAGAGAAAAATAAAATATCAAAGATCAAGCTGAAGTAAAAATAATGCGTATAAATGTAAACTGAAATAATTTAATATACCTATGTATGATGTCAGTTCAATAAAAGAATAATCATAGTTTTTTTATAACAACATGCCTATACTCATCCTCCAAATTTTGATGGTCTCTCTCAAAGTAGACCCGATTGAATGCAATTCAGTTATCCCACCTTATTTTTCAGTCTTGAAGACACGCTGAAAGACTTGATAGGTCATTCAAAAAAACCTCAGCAGCCTTTGCCACTGCTTCTGATGATAAAAAATTCTTTCCACAAAAGTGTTTCTTCACATTATGAAGGAACAAGAAAAAGCCGAATGGTGCTAAGTCCATACTATTTTCTTCCTGTAACATCAACTTCAACTGCAAACAAGCCTGAATGTCCTGTTGTTCGGGTGTGAGCAATCTCAGAACCCACTTAGCACAAACATGTCTCATGTGCAATTTTTCTGTTTCCAACACGTAGGTGATACCCAATGAAATTTTCAATATTTCTGATAATGCTTTGAATATTATTCAATGATTTTCTCTCACAATGGCTGCAATGGTGTTAATTTTTAATTCCGTAAGAGCAGTGAGTGGAGCTCTGGGTTTACCTTCTTTTCAAATTGATTGTCTCCCCTCCATAAACATTTATAACCATTTTCTAGCTGTTCTATGGGGAAGAACTGACTCTCTATAAGCCTCCTGTAGTATTTCATAGGCCTCAGCTGACGACTTTTTCAGGTGAAAGAAAAATTTCTATGCAGCATATTGCCTTCCATCCTTCATCATTGCTGTTGGCAAACTGAATATGTTTCAAATTGCAATGGCTCCTCCTCTTGCCTCCATATACATTTAAAACCATTTTCTAGCTGTTTTATGGGGAAGAACTGACTCTCTATAAGCATCCTGTAGTATTACATAGACTCCAGCAGCTTATTCAGGTGATAGAAAAATTTCTCTCCAGCATATTGCCTCCATCCTTCATCTTTGCCGTTGGCAAACTAAATATGTATCAAATTACAATGGCTGCATACAAATTACAAATTCTGGAGTTAAATCAATAAGTCGCATAATAAGTTGTCTCTCACCACACATACATTACACATTAAGCAAGCAATATAGCATAAAGTTACATTTTTGCATAATAAATTATATGAATGAAAAAATTATGATCATTCTGTATTGAAGAGCCCTTGTCGTAAGATAGCCTGTTGTGTTTCCTCAGTTTTATCTTTCCAATGAGAAATTCACAATTAAAATTAATTTTTTTAATGTATTTTATCTCTCATTTTTAGGAACATTTACTCCAAGTATTGTTGATGTGGATATGGAAGAGACATCATCATTTTACCTTGACATTGGATTAATTGTTCCCATTGTAATTTCACTTTTTGCAATCATTGGAGTAACTATTGCTGTCTTCCTTTGCATCAGAAAAAGTAAGTAAATGAAATGTAATATGGGTACATTTTCTTAAGCATTTCATTGGCCCCATTTATTTTGATGGGACCATAATTTAGCTAAAATTTACTTCCCTCTCGTAACATTCATTTTCCTCCTGCATTAAATTGTAGCTACCCTAATACTTAAAAAAATAATATTTACCATCCATTTTATTAATATGTAATTTTTAGATTTCCTTGGTCATAAAGTAAAGCAATTCAAATTTATGAATGGGCTTAAGTGTCCATGATCACTAAGTTAACCATTGAGATTTCTCATTGGGATGAAATCAGAGAGTAGAAAAAAATATTTTTCCAAATTTAAAATGTTGACAACATACAGGAGTGGTTGAGCTACTCCAGGATGGTTCCTCAACTGGATTCACTCTATTTGTTCAAGCCTCTGAATTGAGTCCCTATTAGTCAACTGAACTGTCAAGGCGAAGGAGCTATTTTTTTCTTATTCCTTGGGAATATAGTTTGTTATTCTGGATGGACAAGTCACTTGACCCATGGAAATTATTGTCATTCTTAAAAGTTTGGGGTTTAAACTCAATGGGCTTACCAAAGAGATTATCATAGCAATGGTTCTAACAATAGATATATCAAATAATATCTCAGAAATGGAAGGCTTAGTTTCACCACAATAGGAACCTCCATTGCCTTGACAGTGTGTCAACATTGTAATAGATATCTCACTGACCTCAATAATGTATTCTTATGCAACCACAACAATGTAAAAAGTAATATGCAATTACACATTTCCTTCTTAACCCTTTGAGTAGTACAAATGTTCATGTAAGCCTCGGGCCTTCTGACCATGTGGAGGACGAACGTACATGTACTTCCTGGAAGTTTGAGCTAGAGCAGTAACGGCATATGTATACGTCTTTTCAGAAGCATATTAGCATGTGTCACCATCTATGCTGGAGTGTGGTGAGCATAATTATCACTTTGAAGTGCTACCATCTATATTATAATAAGAAAAATGGATCTAATTTAATTATTTTGAAAAAAAAAACTCACTCCTGGGGGTCAGCCAGCATGAAAAAAACTCACTACACAAAGGGTTCACAATATTTTCTACCTAAGATTTGTCCCATAATTTTATTTCTATAATTAAAACTTAATTTACTCTCAAGTAAGTGACCCTAGGATTGTGATTTATATTACTATTCTATTTTTGACCACGTTTTTAAATAGATAATATATCTTCTTTGGACATAAGTCATCATTTAAAGAATTTTTGCTTAAGCCCATTATTACTTTTGCAGTCAATTACAAGAGATGAAATAATTTTATGGGATTTTAACCTTATCACTTTTCTAGTAAAACCTGATATTCCTCTTCCAAAGCTGGACACTTATTCTTAATTGAATGGCTATGAGTAGAGTATGTCAATTTATAAAGTGGTGGTCAGAGGGGAGGAGGTCTGGAAAATTGAAGGCTAGCATATCTAAGTCAACAGCAGCCGTTATTCACATTGACATCATAAGAATCTTTTAACTTTATAAGAGAAATGTTAGGTTCAACCATAAAAGTTATTTGGCTAAAATCTCAATAAATTATTTTAAAAACTATTTAAAGTTTTAAGATGTAACTTTGAATGATTAAAAACATTTGCAGATGCTAAAAATGTTCATCCAAAAGATAATTTAGTATACATATGATAAAAGGGGATGTGAGAGGATTCTAATCTCTAGCATTAATTCATTCTAAATATCCATTAAATTTTCATTTAACATTCAATGAATATTATTGTTTAACATTCTTATAGCATTATATAATGGTTCAAATTGGTTAACTTTGAATGTTAATTTGTACAACATGAACAAACTATTATTTATTATAAAATTGTTAAATTAAATAAGCTAAGCCTCATTTAGGTTCATTAAATCAATATTAATTAATCAAAGTCATGAAATAACAAGGTTTTGGAAGCTGTCAATCTGTAAGTATCCATGAATTCCATCAGTGGCTTATGCATGTCAAATAATACTTCAAACATCGGAAGTTTCCAAATCTGATACCGAGTTTCATTCCCTGGGATAATAACCCATATCGAAGCTTGTAATGCATTGTTTATATATATTTAACTGTTTACAATCTTTGCATGAAATATTTTCACTCTCATCAGAGCCTCCAGATGAGGTGGAATGCACTGGAATTGAAGATGGACAGTCCATTGTGTCCATTGACAATAAACAAAACATGGCCCAAAGAGAGCAGTATTATGCTGCTGTTCAAAAGGGAATACCAACTCCAGTGAGAGATGTGAACACACTGGAAAGAATACCAGGTATGAGCAAAATTTATCACTGAAATCTAGATGATGATGTGATGGCAACTAAAAAAAGATACCTTGAATGACCTAAGCCTTGAAATGTGATTCTATATATTCTATCTCTGATTTCATAATTTAAATAACACATGCATATTTATTTCAACTATGACTCAACTTTATTTTTCAGAATATGCAGAAGATATTTATCCATATGCCACATTTCATGTACAAAGCCAGCAGCAAACATCTTCCCCTGCCCACTTCCAAACCTTTGTTTATCATGATCAGAGACTTGCCGCCATGGAAACCATACCTCTGAAAAGTGTGAGTGGACTGAATGACATGTAGGCAACCTTAATGATTGATTAAAATTTATTCAAAGCAAAATTACACTCATCCGAGCTCATTAACATCTTGCTTAAAAAATTTTTGAATGCGATGAAACTACTGCGCCGAAAATTTGTGCGTGTGAATGACGTTCCAAATTTTAGTTGGACTATTAATCTTCTTGAAACATCATTGACAGAACCAAAAGTATGCGAGTGATTGGTCTGAGATAATCTTCGTTGACAGCACTACTAGCTTTGAAGGAAATTGTTTTCATTTTTTTTCGTGTTGTAGAGTCCGCATGATGATTACGCCAAATTAAGGCAGAACAGAAAGAGAAAATGTTTGAGGTCGGAGAGTGAGGACTACGACAGTCTGGGCTCGGATTCAGACACTGAGAGCCAAACCGAGTCCTCCAATCACTTGTATGACCTGGGGCCGAGCGGGGACCGCCTCGCACACCAAAACGTGCCTCAATGCCACAGTACGTAGCCTGCCATTGTCCCGCACTCCCACTGCAAAATACTTCCCCTCCATCCACCTGTCCTTCAGAGATGGCTTTCATAGCAGTTCCCAGTCTAACATCTAGTACCCTTCATGGTGTAAATAATCTCTTGTGAGATAGGTCACAATGAAAGATATTTAACTATTTTTTTGGCTACTGCTGGCATGTATAAATTTACTTCGTTCATCAATTATACTCTGATTCAAATGTGTGTCAGGCACCATTTTCCAAGGATAAATGTTGCCTACAAGTTTATCTTATTTATTATGTTATGGATGGGATGATTCAAAAGACTTTACCTTGAAATCAGGTTTTCTTTATTTTCCATATGCTTTCAGTACTGAATGAATTTACTTCGATTCCCCATTTTATTTGCTTATTGCATATATGAAAGATAAAATATACATTTCAATTCAGTAATATTTTACACTGTTTATGAGTAATTCATAATGCTCATATTTTATTTAGAAACTTGTTTTATGGATTACCATTCAACTTAGGTACCTAACAGATACTGTTGAAATTCAACAGTAAACGGGTTAAACTCAAGAGTAACTGTTAAATTTCAGCAGTAACTGTTTAAACCCAACAGTTTACTCTCAGCAAATTCAACAAATCTTTTGACAGGAAATTCAGCAATGCCCAATTTAATACTAAAATTTCAATAGTTTATTATACATTTTTCACAAGTTCTTGGAAATAAATGGATTGAATGACATATGCCACTCATTTGTCATGCAAATGGGTCACATGCAATTTTTGCCTTTTTTTGGAGATGGACTACAAATAGATCTCCAAATTTTCTTGGTTTCCATGCTTATTTAAATTTTGTATTATCACATGCTAATACAGTGGACCATCATTAATTCTGAAAATGCTGGAGAATGGGTTATTTTTTTAAATACATAAACATTTCCAATTTTATTTTTAATATAAAAATATTAAGGTACTATATGAAAAATATACCTTTTTTTAATAAGGAACCAACAATTCCTGGTCTGAGAATCAATATCAATTTTTAATTTCAGCCAGATTTCCTTTATTGCATTTCGATTGCTGCATTTGAGAATGAAGTCATAAGTCATTATTTTGTCAGAGCCATGAGATAACATCAAATTCTTATACTGCACTGAAGAAAACACCAACAGGTCTTACAGTAGGTATATCTTTACTCGTGCATCATTGGCACCACCACTTAAAGCTTATTCTTAGAATCCAGGAGGGATATAGTTGACAAAATGCAATGATATAAACATGTATGTTTAGGTGAACCCACTTGGTGCAATCTCCAGCAATTAACATGAAAATGCAGTGCAAAGCAATTCTTTAAATCCTAATACTTACTTATTTATTGAGCATAGAATTACTGGATTACTCATTATCATAGATGTACTCAAGCTACAGAGAAAACTATAACATTAAACATAATTTAACCCTAATTTAATGAGTTCAACCATAACATTCATACTGCAGTGTCACAAGAAAGTCAATGATGTGCAGTGAATGATCATCATCCTCAGTGCTACAGCCCTTGAAGGGCCTTGGTCTCCCTTGTTCTACATTCTTCTTGGTCCTCTGCTCTCAGCCTCAACCTCTTTAGCTTCAACTTTCTTAAGTCTCCCTGCACGCCTTCCAGCCATTTTTTCTTGATCTCCTCTATTTTCTTTCCCAACACATCTGTCATTCAGAATCTTCTTTACTATCCTCCTATCACATATCCTTCATACATGTCTCAGCCTCATGCTCACATTATTCCCAACTCCTGGTATCTGGTTATTGTACAGGTTTTCCAGCTCATGATTCATTCAAATCAGGGATGGGAAAAGAACTGGAAAAATGTTATCAAGCTCAGTTACAATTACATCAGGGAAATTGTAGCTAATTTTAATTACAAATTACTTTTTGAGAAAGTAATCAGTAGAATTGCAAGTACAATCACAATTACTCTACATTTTGCTCAATGGAATAACTAAAATCTTCAACGTGTCACAGTTTTTCTTTCATACCATCTTTTATGTAAGTCAGAGAGTGTAGAATGGTTTACTTTTGACATTGCCAGAAACAATTTGAAATTTTTTACCTAAAAATTTTAATTTTCTAACAGATCCACTTAAAATACTTGTGACCCATGTGGGTTTCTTGTCCTGAACTACCAACTATCCTAGTGGTGTCCTTTCCAAGTGGGAGATGATAATATAATTCAATAAAAAAATAATAATTTTATCTCTAATCTCTTCATCACATAATAATATAAAACTCAAGACATTGGGGAAATAGGAGAGAGGGGGCAGGAGTCGGAATAAATAACAAGTGCAAAGGTCTTACAATTAGTGGAGGAGAGGGGAATAGGTAAACCCTTGATAAATTCAGTGGCCTTGTTTGTGAAAAGACACTCTCAAGGACCATTTATGAAGGTGTGTGTTATGAGGAGACAGTAAAACCAAGAAGGTGGTTAAGACCCAGATATATTTCAAGGGTAGCCACGTCACTAGTGTGGCCACATCGTAGGAAAAAAGAGCTAGTGGGGAGAAATACAACAGGAGGTAGAGTAGGCAGTGTATGAGTGAATTATTTCAAGGGAAAAGGGTTAGAGGGAAATAAGGGAGAAGAACATGGGAACAAATGTTCGTTAGCCAGAGGGATATTGTCATCTTTGAAATTGCCACTCGATAGCATCCAATCTACAAAGTACCTACCCAAAAGTACTATCACTTATGATTGCTCAAATGTGCTTCAAAGTAGATTACCAGTAAAATCACTTTTTGAAAATTGTATTGATTATGGGTAAAAATTACCAAAAAAATAATCATTACAATGAATTCGATTACTTTTACTCTGTTACATGCCATCAGTCTTTATAATCCTTTAGACTCCATTTCAATTGTACTGCACCATTTATCTATTTGTAATATTTTCCTTGCCTACCTTCTCAACAGATCCTTATCTCTTTTAATGGTTGTGCATGTTTCCACTCCATACATATCCATCAAGCCTAAAACTGTCATATAAATAATGAGCTTAATGTGTCTCCTCATAGCTCTTGAGGCAAACAAATTCTTTAAAGTGATGCAGAATCTATTTCAAGATGCCATACTTCCTCTAAGACACTGTTTCCATAGTCAATAAGAGATTCTTTACTATTTAAAAAAAATGTTGCTTCCTATTCTTAGAGTCTTAACTTCATTGTTTCTATCTTTTCTTGCCAGCCACATGTGCCCATCCGCTTGGCCTTCTCTGCATTCACTTTCAGGCATATTCTCTCAGCCTGCTTGAAGTCTAGGAGAAGATGATGTAGATAAAGGTCAAATTTATAGCAATTTTTCACTATCAGTATCAGGGAAAAGAGTTGGTCTATAATAGCTCTGTTCCTCCAGAATCTACCCTGGTATTCTTCCACTCTTTCTTCCATTTTGTTAGTTCCTTAGCTAAAATTTGTGAAAAACCTGTAAACCATAATGAGTAGTGAGATTCCTGGTAATATTCACACTGTGCTTTGCCATTCTTCTTGGGAATTGAGCATATGATTCCTTCCACCCTCTGTTGTGACATTCTTTCTCCCATACTTTATTTGTTGGTTATAAACATTTCTAAAGTTTCACCACCTATCTTGAGTTATTCTGGTGATACCTTGCCTTCCCCTGGTGTTTTATTATTCCTTAGTTCTTTTATAACTGCTGCAATTTCTATACTACTGGTCGGTCTCCCCAATAATTTGTTTTCTCCTTCCTTCTCTTCTTCCCATTCTTCATTTCCATGAACTCCCCTTCCACTTAATAATCCATTTAGCCCATCTACTTAGCATTTTTCTTCTATCCCTGCTTAAGTTTCCTTCTTAATTCTTGCAGAGCTTGAGATTGTAATCCTCTCTTTTTAGACTAGGGAGAAGTTTCTTATTTCCTTATTCTCCCAGCTTCCTTCTACTTCTGGAATCTTTTGCAATCAATCTTTGCAAAATTCGCTTTCTTTCTTTGGCTCACTATATCTGTATTTACCTTTTAACTTTGTAATCTTCTATGCTAGATTTGATAATTCCCACTAACTTTAAAAAATACCATGCCCCTATTGTTTTTTCAGTTCAATTTCTTTACTTAAGTCCTCTTTATAGATTGTGTCCCACCTCTTATCATTGTCAGAATTCAGTTCCTTCAGATCATATTTTTCCAGTTGCTTTCCTATATTATTTTTATGGCAGGCTAAGCTCTGCCTGCACTTTACGCTAACCAGCATATGGCTGGATCTGCAGTCGGCACCTCTGCCACTACTCACACCTTTGCCACAGTACATTCAATGCATGTTTCAAATCAACAAGTTCAGTTTAATTCTTCAACAAGATCAGTTTAATTGTTGCAACTCCATCCAGTGACAGCCATGTTATCTTCTTGATGTCACTTTCTGAAAATTTTGTGATTTTTAGGGCTATATTCTTGACTATAACAAAATCTATGATTCTCAACCTATTTTCATTGCTCACATTAGGGTGGCTTTCTTTTCAAATTTTTTGGTTGTACTCTTCTTTCTTCCCTTTTCGTGAATTTTGATTTTCTATTATTTTTTATCCTGCCATGCTATTTTGCCATACACTTCTCCTAGCCTATTGTAAAAGGCATATTTTCAAGATTCTTCTGCTTCTTCTGTGGGTGGATATACAGAGGTGAATGCAGTATTAAATGTTTTCCCTTCCATTCTCAATCAAAAAGACTCTTCTCCTCTATGGAGCCTGTTCCATATTCTTCGGTATTCACTGAACTATATAATATCATATATTTATTTACCTGATGTGATAGTTCAATTAGGTACCTTTCTATCTGATTTCCTGCAAGGCTGTGATGTCAATTCTTTCTTTCTTTCTGTTTTATTGACTTTCAGCACTCCTGGTTTAGGTCAGAGAGCATACATTCCATGTTGCTACTTACATTATCCTTCCTTACTTCTTCTGTCTCTTAATACAACTGTTTTCCCACTGTTTCATAGGTAACCCTAAATCTAGTCCACACATTATTCCAAAATTCCCATCCATTCTAGACTATTTGGAGGGTTTCTTAATAAGTGTGTTTTTTTATGGTGTGGGGTTGTTACCCCCATGCCCTACTCTAAGCTGGAGGGCCACGTGTTGCTCTTTATCAGTCCATTATCCTTTAGTCTATCTTGCTTGAGTGGCACTACCCGTAGTAAAGCATCACCAGTATCTCAGGGTCATTGGTCATACAAACACCCCACCATGCTAAGATGGAAATCCTTCAGGGATGTGCCATGAATACCAGGGTTTTTTTTATATATTTTATAGTTATTCAGTGTGGACAAGCATATTAGTTCCCATATAGGGTTCCTTAAGGGAAAAGGCCTTAATTTTTTTTTTCTTTAAATAATTTTTTCTTGAACAATTTTGAGGCAAGAGCCAACAAAGAGTATTTATCTTCTGGGGATTTTCACCCCATAAGTCAATTTTTTAGACACCAACTACACCACCTGTCCTGGAGATGTATGAAAGCTAAAATGATTTTTGCTATAACTTAGCCACTTTAAAAAAATCTGATCATATTGCCATCATCTGCTGAAGCTCTTTAATTGGCTGTTCTTTCTTCAGGGCACTTCCATGTGGAGGAGAGAGTGTTTAAGCCCTCCCCATTGATATTATCAGAGCTCTTTATTTTCTCTGCTGTACCCCTGACTATTCTTGGAAAGTAGCAATTTTCCCTTTCTATGATAGAAACCAATGTTCAAGCTGATTACTCTGATAATAATGAGAATTGTATTCTTAGTCTCTTTGAAAATATTTGGTGCACTTACTCTAGCCGCATATGTTTAAAGAGTGGCAAAGAGATGGAATTATTACTTCTTCATTCATTCTCCTTCCTTTTACTCTACTGATCTTCCTGTATGGTATATGATTTTCTATAAGAGCATTACATATGGAACACTCCACCATGCATGACCTCATTAATATGATCACTTGCTTTGGAATTCATGTTCCCAAGTTTCTTTGCTGTCAAGGACCTTGTTATAGCATTGTATTTTCAAAGTGCTCTAATAATCTTTTCAGTTACATACTCCCAATGAATATTTACATCTGATTTTTCTTTTGTACCTGCATCACATAACTATGCTTCTATAGATCAATGAATCCTTTTTGCTCTATTTTTTCTATACTTGGTTCTTTTCAGGACTGATTCTTTTGGGTAGCCATTCATCCCCAATGTAGATATATGACTTTTTCTCAGAGAGTAGACATGGATTGCCTAGTGTATAGTAAGTAGTCTTAAATGTTGATTAGTGAAGCCTTCAGAGAGGAATGGTAGAATGATTATGCATTGAGATTCTCAGTTGGTGTGAGTTGCCTTCTGGTATACTTAATGTCCAAGGTTTCCCATCTTCTCTTCACCGTTGAATCAAGGAAGGTAATTCTTTCATTGCAAACAGCAAAGTTGATGTCCTTCGAGGGCATGGAGGGAGCATCCTCATTAGGTACCTATATTGTTGAATAAATTGATAACAATACTTTACACTATCAGGAGTTGCTGGGTGTTGAGTCTCTTGGATTTTTTTGTGATTCTTTGTCTGCATGTCTCCTGATGATATGAAGGTTTATTGATGAGTTTTGAGTTATCTATAATCTTCCAATTAGGGTTCTGCTAAATTTCAGATGTAGGTAGTAGTTATTCAGAGATGCAGTGAAATTTTAAAGTTGGTATTCTGAACTTATATGCAGAGTAATGCATTGCTTGCTCAGCATAAGATTCTTCTTGTTCTCTTGGTTAAAGATGATACTTCATTTTCACAAAAATGATATTGTCTCTACAACTTTGAAGAAATGGAAAGAATGATAGAAGTTTGCTTTCCTTATTCCTTACATTTAAAAATCTCCTACTCTTCCTGTACACATCCTCCCCATTGAGAAGGTTGACATTATTCTGCAGGCTTACATGGCATGATGTAGATTAAAGCATTCTTTTTCCAGGGTTTCATCCCATAGGTAGGTTTCTTTGACAACAGTTTTACCAACTGTTTTGGGTAAGTTTTAAGAACCTCTGCTATTTCAACTGGAAGAATGGATAGGTCCACTCCCCCACATGGATGAGGGACTTTTTCTTTCAACAAAGAAGAGCCAATCAGAGAGCTCTGACATATGGCACTCAGATAGCCACTCCTACTTAAGGAGCTAGATTGCTACGAAAACCACTTCTGCCTGTAGACTCTTCCAAACAAATGTTGAGACTTTTGTCTACAAAATTACTCTATGCAGTGAAAACCCTAGAAGAAGAAGGCATTCTTCTATATCATGCCAAGGAAACCTACAAAATAATTATTTTCCCTGTTTCTCTTTGCTCATGATATCTCAAGTTATTTGCTTACATTTCACCAATTACCCTACATTAGCCATTTTATAACAATCCCTTCATTGTGTCACAATAAAATTGTCATTGCATTAAACTAAAAATGGTAGAAACCACCAAAAGCCACTGTGAAAACAGGAAGGACAGGCGCAGAGAGGTTGGGGATGATGGTGATATGAAAATGTGCTGAGTACCAACATCTGGATTATTGAGGGTCCACTATATTACAATCAAGATTTGCAAAAAGGTAGTAATGTTGTATTCGTCCCTATTTAGTACTAATACTTCATGATTCAATATTATTGACCTTAGAGTTCTAACCTATTTCAGTTCATTGGTTACTTCCCATGTTCAAGGTGATACAGCACTTACCTGTGTCAGAATAATGAAACCAAAATTTTATAAATATTTGTACACACTAACTAAACAAATTAATTTTATTTATTGAAATGGAATAAGTTTCATTCATTTATTGAAAGCATATCTCATAACTTTCATTTTATCAGTAAGGTTCAAATTAATCTGCACTGTCATTATTGAACTATGATTATGCATGGTTGTACAGTAAACTACTAAATTGGGTCTCCAGTTAAAAAAATACAAGTCAAAGATCATCCCATCCCTAATGGACCACAATATTCCATAAAGTTTATTTTTTCACTGGAAAAACATTTTACTATTGAGATTGACGGAGAGTGCTGTAGTGATTATCAAACCATAGCTCACAACAGTCCAAAATATTTTATGAGTAAAATAATTTAATGCATTTATTAATGTTAATTCATTGCAATAGTAACATTGAAACTTTCAAATTTTGTTATGGAACTTAATTGTTATATGTATAGTTGGTGCCACTCTTCATTGATAATTCTTAAGTAAATGTACATACATGCCTACCAAGAATTTGCTATTACTTATTTGAGTTGTTATGAAAGGTTATAATATGATAATGTTTCAAGTCTCGGGAAATTAGGGCTACTTACAGAGTTTAATCAGCTGAACACATAAGGGAAAGCTGAACCTGTTAAAAATCATTTTTTCATTATTGCTAGCTAGTTTTACCACAGTATTTAGCATTGAAATTAGCATTCTTTTTACTATTGTCTTCCTGTTTTATTGTGTTAAGTGGCTGTAAATTCACTGTAGAAAACTGTAAAAGGGTTAAATTCCCATACATAAATATTATTATTATTAATGGTAAATGCTTATGATGGACTTAATAGATGTTCCCAAGTTTATGTACTGGAGCATAACTTGAAGGTTTTCTGCCATGAAATTCACAAAAGAAATTTAAATGCTCCTCATGGTGTAAATTAATGATTTACACCACAAGAAAAAATATAGAGTCATAGATGCATATAGTAATATTCCTCTGCAATGTAATTTCTGGTGATGCCACATTGTACATTAACCATAGGACCATATGTTAAGCATTTCGTAGAATTACTTTTTCTGTTAACATGTTTTTTCATTTGATTATTTCACAATTGCAGAATATTTTAACATTGTTCACAGATATAAATGAAATAAATATTTAAAGATTTTTCAAGATACATGGGTATTTTGGGCCACTTTCTCACCTTATGATGGTACTTAAGGTACCTATCTACAATTATATATTATGTGCACGCATAAAGTATAGTATTCTGCTTTTGCAAAATGAAGGCAAAAATCATATACAAGTTATGGCATCGTCATTGCAAATTCCATCATGCAACGAATCACCAATACACCATGTCTTCAAAAATGATACAAGAGAAATTCACTTTATTGTGACTTAAAACTTAGCCAAATATTTGTCATTAGCCAAAGTTTGGCCACATATTATTGCAAAAATCATCCTTCACATAACTAACCTCTGAAAGGTTACACAATTTACAGAAAATTTTAATTTGAATATAAAAAACTTTTCTCCAGCCTCTAATTTTGGCATAGCATGAGTGTTTGAAAATAATTACACCTCTTACACCATTACCATTAGGTATATTAGAACTACTCGAATGCATAGTAGTGTAATTTGAGTTCCCAAATTTTATAGCAAGATGAAATTTTTCCATTTTCCACTTTTATTTTTAATGTTTATGTTTGAATTACATGTTAAACTTACAGAATGGGCATTGAAAAATATAACTTTGAGTATTATGCAATATCTTCTTAGCTAATGCTAAATTGATGAAATTTTTTGAGATCATGTTTCAGTTTATCCATTTTAATATTTTCCACAAAAAGCAAAAATTACTATACCCAAGAAAGGAAGTTAAGTTTTCTCCTAAATTAAATGGCAATTAAGGTATTCTATGAAAAGTATCTTGTCTATCCACCTATCACACACTTTTCATTACAAGCTACCGTACCTATAACCACTATTTGCCATTCTATCACTACAAATTTTGTCAATTATATAATGCCAAATACAAAGTGGCACTGTGAAAAGAAAATTTGAGAGCTAATATTTTTCTTCAAATTATTTCTGTTACTAATGCAATGATTCACCTTAAAATAAATACTCAAAAGATGGGAAGCTGATGTGCCTACATTGAGCTTTCATTATAAAGCTCAATCCATAACTAACTAATTAAAAAGGTGTTGTTCTTCCAGACATTTTGCACCCGCCCCCAGAGTCCAGCACTTCCACCGAACCGTCCCCACTCCCTGACCGAAGAAATGTGCCCAGATGGGGAATACCCAGGTAAAAAGTAAGACACCTTACTTGAATTTATTAAATGGAGAATATCACTTTTAATTAAGCACTGTAGTGCTTAGTTTAATGTTTTACATAGAAATACTATTAAATCTGGTGTTTAAACTTGCGGCATTAAAACGGAGTAATTCCAGCAGAAGAAAATGAATGACTTGAAAATAAATATGTACCATGTTTTCAATAAAATGCCTTTTTGAAAGAGTTTAATATTAAATGACAACATCGGATCATTTATAGAACTAGGAATGGATTAATTTTTTATAAATAAATCTAAAAATAAAGTGTCTTAAAAACATATGCTGTACTTTTTCATGTCAATTCTGACGGTTTTTATAATAAGGGTTCCAAAGTATACAATTATATTCTAAAAGCGGATGCACTAAGCTACAAAAAAGAACCATCAGTACATATGTGAGGGCTGTTCAATAAAAGAGTGATCATAATTTTAATAATGTGCCAGAAATAGTGACGGAATTCCCCTATTGGGGCAGTATCAGTAGCCCAGTACTCTGCCAACTAGACTAGACTACCACACAAACAAAAAGTATGGTCAGTCCCTAATCTACACTGCTTTATAGACTAAATTTTCTGACTCTTTCGATTACAGTACAAGTTTAACTGACCTTAGGCACAACTACTTTAATGTCAATAACTGATGAGCTGGGTACCCTCCGAAAAAATATTAAACCTAGTACTATAAATTTGGATAGGTTATTTTTATAATAAATTCATGGCACAAAAATCATTTTAACAGTTTTTCTCTTTAATCATGAAACTATCCAAATGTGTCTCATTGTAGAATTTTAAGTTGCAAGCATTATTCAGAATTATGCTTAAAATAACTTACTATATAATGAAAACTGAGGCAATATAAGATAATTTAGACCCTGCATTAAAGAAGACCAAAATGGGAAATGCCTTCTTAAGCCTTCTCATAAGATTTCAGTATTTTTACATAACAATTGTCCAATGGCAAATGTAGGCATGGTTATTCTACATACCGAATTTCTCACATTTTAACAAGCCCCAAATAAGAGAAACCTGAAATAGAATAGATAGGCAGCATGTGCATGAAAAAGCCAGATGTTATGAAAAAACAGAATAGTAAAATATCAAGGCAGCAAAAGAGTCCATGCATGATATTAATAGTTTACACTACTGCAAAGAGAAAATGTAATTTTTTCCATAAAAGAAATAATTTTATATCTGCCATCTATTGTATATATAGATCATTCTTGAATCTATATTTTAATTGGTGTCAATTTATGCTGAGTATGACATCCAGGAAAAAATGACATTTTTTCACAATTATTCATAAAAAAACATGTATTTTTACTTTTTCATGTTTCCCTTACTGTAGTGGTACTTTACTGCAGTATCACCAACACAATCATTGATTTAATTTGTGCATAAATTAAATGTTTCATATCCATATAATATTGCCTTCAGGCTCTTTTATCCTACCCAGATGAAGACTTGCTCTAAAGTCGCAAAACCTTGAATAGATTACTAAATGTTGAATTCTGCTTTGCCATTTCATACACAAGTTGCTAACATTTTTTGGACACAGCTGGATATAAAAAAAATTAAAAATGAAGTATGAGGCCTGATTACATTTTTGAACTATTGGTGACTCAAAATTTCTGTATTTTCATTCTCAAAAGTTATATCCCTTATGAAATTATTATTAATAATTCAAAAAAGGTCAAATAACTGTATGTATGCATGCACCAATGAAAACGAAATAATGAAAAATTCCTTTCTCTAGTGATAATATAAGGCAGAGTAATAATAATTCAGTTTACTTCTAGTCATGGCCACTCAGGAAGGAGGGGTAGACGAGCAAGTAACAGAAGCACTCTATCTGAAGAGACTAGCTTTGGGTTCCCAGCAAGGCTGGAGCCGCCATCAGGATTCTCAGATGGGCTCGAGCTGAGTGAAGCAGAATGTGACCGAGACACATTGAGACATCTCAAAGGGAATCTCAAGTCCAGTAGTCCATTACCTTGCTCTCTCAAGGGTAATAATCGTGGCCATATGAGTGAAGGGGAAACTGGAATTACCCCTTTAGGAATTCCTGGAGGGATTTTACATGAACAGAGACAGAGGAACTTCACAATAGCCGTGTGATTTCCCAAACTATGTGTGAACCTTCTTGCTGTTAAACTCTTCCCTGAAAGTGCGTTTGTTAAGGTTCTAAATCAGTGCCAGTGCTCTTGGATTAGCGAGACAGCCTCACATCAAATGGTGTTTTGAATGAGGCACTGGGCAATGGGAGGTAGTTCTAACTCAAAAGTCTGGAGGTGAGAATCAGTAATTGATATAATTTTTTTAAACAGTACTACGTGGAATTATTCAGTGCATATGAGATAAAAATTAAAGGCCCAAGTATTGAAATTGAAAGGCAGAAGCCTTATTTATGTTATTTTACAGTTGATTGTGCTTCATAATCTTTCGCATGCCTATGTGATTAATATTGTGTGAAAAATCCATATCACTGATAGTACTTGTTTAGCTTTTATATGACATTGAGAACCCTGAATCATTTGTGATTAAAATAATCTTCCTGTCATATATTCTTCCAACACTAATGCAGTAATGTATATGACACATTACTCAAAGGTTTTCAGTTAACATCAGCATATGTATTCATGCATATTTTGACTCATCATTTTGAAAAGAAACTTGTTACTAAAGATGAGATCTTTTCTATGCATGTATGGCCAGTTTTCCAATTTTTGGGTTTTTATGATATTATAGTATAAGATACATTTCTGTTCCTAAAATGTTTATACATAATGAAATGTACAGTTATTTTAAGCCCAAGGTGTTCATGCAAAGTGGTCACATAAATGGAGGATTGTTTCTATAGGAAAATTTGTAGGTTCTTGCCTACATACATAAAACTTGAAGACAAATTACAACTGAATAGGGACATTCAAAATTTCAATCATTATTAATATAATGAGAAATTGTTTATAGTTTAATTAATTAATTAAGGTTATAACCTTTCAAGTTAAAATCAAGAGAGAAAATTATTTAAACAAGAGACATTCGCCGAAACCAATAATATTATAAGTTATCAGAGCTAATAAATTTCTTTTAATTATGAGGTGAAGAAATAAAATTGATGATTCCAAATTAAATTGTATTTACAAACATGAAGAAATTGTGATGTTGTTAAGAGGTTTTTAAAATAAAAATGTTGAATATGACTGAAAATCTTGGAGATTCCAGAATATATATGGTCACTACTGTAAGCCTTCCTTTATACCTATAATATATCTCTAATTCCAAAGATTGTTATATTTTCAGAAAAATCTAATTCAATTAGTTTAATGAGTTTCAATTCAAACACTCTAAGATTATATGTATTACTGTTTATAAAAAATGAATATTTTGCTTATTGGGTTTAAAGAAACCTGAATGAAAATACTGAAGCAATCATGATGGAATGACTGGGCATATCATGTATTCAGGAAGTTGTACTGTGTTCAGAAACTCAATTTTTTATTAGGGGTCTGTCATGTTTCATTTTCATAAGTTCATGACATAATTCATGGTGTTATCTCAATTTTGTATAACAGTTGTGAACCTCAGAGTGAATGAAACTCTTTTGTCTTTATTAAATGGCTATCATTTATGACTTCTATTCAAGATATTCAACTCGTGTTCATAGTTACAATCAGACAACCACACTCAATACTGAAAGGTGATACCAGAATTTCAAATATTATGCATCCCTATTCATTATATGACTAGGAAAAGGTATGATTCTACCTTACAACCTAGTCAACTTGGCATTTCAAGGCATATTATAATGGCTCTATGGTAAATCAGCTCTCTATTTCAACCAGTATACAGTGCATATGATATAGGCTGTAGAATGTGATCAGAATACTGGTCATGATATCATAACTAGCATGCTGATCACTTCATGCAGTCTATACCATGGTGAACTCAAATCTCTAAATACATAGGTAGGTATGCACCTATTTTCTTGATATGGTTCACACACTCTACTACTCATTAACAAATTTACACCTGACTGCTATACCATTTGACACACTATAATACCACTAATTTTGATATAAAAAGTTAATTTTTTTGCCATATTTGAACACAGAATCAAATTAATATTGTTTTAAAGATTTTTATTATGAATTAAACAATCTCCTAATATATATAATCATTTTAATACGATTGATGCTTAGTTATGGATCTAAATTGTCTTTATCATGAATTTTAAAATTCTTTTAAAAATTACTTTTAAAGTTCCTGTCTCGATACACAACAAATGCAGACCTTTCCACTTGTATCCATTTCATACCCCAACTGTGGGTGTACCATAAGCATATGAAAGAAAATAAATAATATTCTTAGCATAGTGGTATATACATGAAATATTTACTAAGCTCTCATTGCCAATCCTTTGTTTGGACATTCATATTTTGATATTTATATTTCACTCAAGTTTCTTTTAATATTTATGTGAAACATAATAAATGAGATTTCAGTAGCCAAACTATAGAAAAAATAAGTAAATATTGTCTGCACTCACCTTCCTGTGTTCTAATAATCTACTCCCAGGCCAAAGTTATGTAATAGATGTTCAGACATAATTTGTACTGAAATCGCAGAGGTGGTGGACCTTACTAATTACAGATTGTAAAATTCAATGCAAGCTCACGAAAAGAAAAGGCTAAATACTTGTTTCCTGAGCTCTTCACTGATTTACCACTTCAAAGGAATTGGTACACCACATCTGAAACAAATATAATACTCCTGTTTTAGAGTAATTTGAATTATAGACAATGAAAGTCTTTTAAATGTAAAGTCCTCTCATTTTCTTCCAAATATCTTCAGTACCTACTTCTGATATGGTAAATTGTGTTGGAAGTTAACAATTCATGTCATTCACAATGTTTGTATCTGGTTTCTAAGTTGAATTCTAATTGAATTCAACAGTCTGTGATATATGCCTGTATTTTTTTCTGGCCAAAAAATGAATTGATATATGTATTTAGAAACCTATGATTACTTTGGCTTCCCAACCTGTTTTCATGTGGTATGATAATGAAGGTATAACTTGCATCTCCCCCATTAGAAGATGAAACACCCATTCCCACAATGTTTGCAGTGGTAAGACCCAGCAAATTTTATTTTGATGTTTCTAGTTGACTCAAACGTCAGAAGTATTTAATTATGGGTCTCTTGAATATTTCAATGCAGGCTGTGCGTGTTGGTTAAGTTACGAAGTCAGTTATTTCTATCTCTAAATATTTATCAGAAGTCAAATGTGAAAAAATCTTTATTCACTGGCTCCATTGCTAACAAATACATACCTACTTGCTCAAATACTTTCCAGTTACATATTAAAACATATTATTAGCACATTTTGATATTGTGGAAAGTAAATAAATTAGGCACATTGCCTAAACCTTCTCCATGATATGTTTGAGATTCATACACAGTGGTAGAAACTAATATTTTTACTATATGATGCGTAGGAATGAGGACCAAGTCTAAAAGTTGTGATGCGTCAGTACTGGACCACATTACCTACCCTATAGCACACATTATACAAATGATTTTTGATCCTAAATAGGGACTTCATTCTGATGTAAAATCTCAATTTTATTCATGGATTCAGTTGATACATCCAAAAACGACTTAGAGTAAAAACAATTTTCATTTTGAGCTTTTCCATAAATTCATTTTAAAAAATTCCCTTAAGTTGCTGTTGAATCCAATAATGGTTATGGTCATCTTAGAGATAATAATAATGGGAAAGGCTCGGCGAATTCTTTGGGCTTGACACAATATTGTGGCAATTGAATGGAAGCGATTTATGATATAATAACTATGAGCCCCACCCTCAAGAGGAATGGTTGAGCGCTTCGATGTTTAGCCGCCTATAACTCGGAAACTAGGTAACACACTGAGTAAAGGAAAAAACTTGAGTATTTTCGTTATTTTAGACTATCGGATAAAGCAATAAAAATGAGTTGTGAACGAGCCCATCTGGAGACATATTTGAAGTTTTTTTTATTATCAAGTGGCCATTTCCGACCATTTTTTACAGAAAGACTACAGTTTTACTTTATGAATCTGCTTGTTTGTATTCGTACTTCGTGGTTCTCTTCGTCCGATCATGGCTAATCGACTATATTCGATATCGAAAGATTGGTGGGATCGCAAGCACATCGATACCATATATTTCGCGCCAATATCTGGTTCATTTGTTATGGTGGTTAGGCACAATTTTTCGAGAGAAGTGACTTGAAATTGACGATCACTTAAATGATGACCGTTGATATTCTCCGTTCGTGGGTGTATTTGTACGCTATTGTACTGTTACTCCAGTTAAGGAAACGACAGTATTTGGTGTAGATCATTTATATGGAAGAAGCTTTTTACTAACAGCCTTTTATGGAAAGTGATAGAAAGTATGGAAAGTATTCTTTTACTGAAACAAAATATGTTGATTGCAGTTCTAGGCTCACAGAATAAGAACGTTAATCTTTACTAGTTTATTACTGTAAAATAACTTGTGTATCTATGGTGCCGTCCAATAAACCGAGTCAGCCGTATGTTAATTCCTCCATTTATTGTATTTATTACAAATTATGTGAATACGAAGATGTTTAGGAAGTAGAAGAAATGGTTATGGTGATGAATAAATAACGGCTCTAAGTGCATAAATTGTAAGCCTTTCCCTAATTTCCTTAATATTCAGTGTTGTGGTATGTACAAGTGAGCAATTGGTAATCTACATACGTCTTGTTTGTTTGGGGTGGAAGTGCCTTTGTTTGTAACTTCAGAAAGTTCTGTAAATAATCATAAACATTAGAAGACGATTGGCCAGTTTAATAATAATTTGGCTATTCTATTCACCTCAATTTCAGGAATTGAATTTTGCAAATAAGTGGTGCTAGTAAAAGTCGGTGAACTACTTTTATTTCAAAGGGTGCGTTGTTCCTGCTATTCCTTAATGTGAACATGACATAATTTGCCTTGTGATCGATTAAATCCACGTTTTCTCAGCCGCCACTTTGCAAACCATTGATCTATGTGGTGTTGGTTGCGGTCTTTACATTCTCCTGCTGATGACAAAAATTATTTCCATAGCCCATGGGTAATCTTCATCCTTATCCGCGGGCTACTTCATGATTAAGCTAATCACAATAGCTTTCTCCTTATACTCTCTGGTGTCAACAATGGGAAATAACAGCTGCATAGTAAATATCCGTGGAAACAAGTTAGTCCAGTATCCTAAATGATTTATTCTTGCCTTCACGTATGAATCATAACCGCCGTAGGCTTAGATTGGCGAGTTAGGTTTAAAGTCTTTCGTGTCGGTCCACAGCCAAAAGGTCGGTATGTGCGAGGCAGATAGGTGACGCAAATATTAAACGGAACGACCGTTGGTCTCCGAGGGAAAAATCAAATTCCCTAGTTTTATCGCACCGTGCCCGGAAATCTTTCACTCATAATAGTTTTATCTCCCCATTTATAGCCAGACAGCTTAGCGTCCAAGACCCACTCGACCGGCACGAGTCTTGTATACGATCCGTCACCCATAGCAACCAATTGTTGACAAATCTCCAGGAAATGCATGTTATACTCGACGCGCTGCACCCAAATCCAAAGATAGTTACTTTGTGAGAGCAATCGGGCTCGGGAAAATGGATGTAGTCTATTCGAAGGTATGACATAAGAATGTAAGAAATGCTACTACACAGAGCACGAAACAAAATAAACAGGGTGTGAATGGATTTGAGTGTTAAGGTAACTGGCCTTCTCTGTCAAGTGATCGTATTTTTCATTCTTATGGTTTCCGATATTCTTTCTCGCCAACATATTTTGAGAAACTTCTGCTTAGCTGTGTCACCTGATATGTACGTTATTGACTTGTATATCTTATTCATTAGCACGACTACATTGAGAAAAGAGTCTTCAAGTGTTCATGGACCTGATAGTGAGGACAAGTTAAGTGTGACGCATTAATTAAAAGGTGAGACTATTTTCACCGTTCTGACGAAATGTTTTGTCTCAGTAATACAGATATGCCCAATCAGGTTGATGGCAACATATTTGTCGGTAAACTTAATATCGTGAGTTTGAGTTCTTCCTATGTTTGTTAAATAATTGATTTTTCCTGGGTGAGTTTTTGAGAATTATATAAGCTGTCAAAGTAGCCTAAAAACCTGTTACTATCCTTTGGTGAATGTCATAGCAGTGGGCAGAACTTAATGTCCATTATTATATTCTAAGCCAGAGGATTGCATGAATTCATCAGGAATATAAACATTAGAATAGGGATTAGAAAAATAACAACTTAAATATCCCCATGCGCTATTATAACATTCCAGTGTCTTTGTTGTATTACATGGTTGATTGTTACTGCACGAGTGCTGTGCTTTAAATAATTATTTTATGAATGTAACAATGTAGCAGATTACGCGTGGTGAGATGGAGAGCAATGACTTAAAATAAACAGATGTATTTACATTAATTGGTGTGGCTGTATTGAGGTGAGGAAAGGAAGGAATTAATAGAAGCAATTTAGCAATTAGTGAAACTATTACAGAAAGACATTAATTCCAGGGTGGCGGAAAACTTGGGAAAATTGATCACAGGTGCTGAGCATTATAATGGTGGCACGAATGTTACAATGTTGCAAATTAGTCTTGGCAATATGGAGAGCAATGACAAAAAAATGTGTAGAAGTATTTAAATTATTAGTTATGGCTGTATCGGGAGGGGGAAGGAAGCAAATAATAGAAATAATTTAGTAATTGGTGAAGCTGTTAATGTAAGACATTAATTCCAGGGTGGTGGAAATAATAATATTTATTTCACCGATAGCAAATACATTGCATGGTTTCATCATAAGATTACATAAAATTACATAATAATTTCACAAAATATGGGGTTGCCGCAAGTTTGTATACATCATAATA
>LYUA01000892.1:309080-319856 GCA_002093875.1 Calopteryx splendens | reverse complement strand
AATTTCAAAGGAAGGTGAACCCGGAGCTCCAGTCACTGCTCTTACAGAAGTAAACATTGACACTGCTGCTACCATTGTGAGAGAAGATCATTGTATAATGTTAAGTGCACTATCAGAAATATTAAAAATTTCATTGGGTGCCAACCACACATTAGTAACAGAAAAATTTCTCATCAGACATGTTTGTGAGTGGTTGGTTCTGAGACTTCATACCCGAACAACAAGTCATTTGTGTACAAGTTTAATATCTCGCAAAAATTAATGTCAGGTGTGTTCCTCATCCTCCCTACAGTCCAAATCTAGCCCCATATGACTTTATCCTGTTCCCCTATGTGAAGAAACACCCTCGTGGAAAATGAATAGTTGCCATAGATGAACTGAACATGTTTCAACTTGCAATGGGTGCCACTGATGCAACACTGCATTAGAATAAATGACACTTGTATTACATATACATTATTCATTGAGCTAATCATATAACATGCATTTATGCACAGTAAATCATGTGAATAAAATTTATCGTCACTCTTTATTGAGGAGCCCTCGTATAATATCTAATAAGCTTCCCTAATAATATTTTCCTGATGTTAATTTTAATTAAATTCAATGTAACATTTTTTTTCACTGGGCACCTCCAATACATGATTTTGAGGTTTCTACTCTTTATTCATACTGCCCAGGACAGTTATATCTGTTGCCGGATGCTATCTGGCTATTGTGTCCCATTGCTTTTACAAGGTGCAGTCAAAGAATAAATACCCTTTAGCTCTGCAATCGCTTTCCTGTGCATGCTCACTAGTATTTCTGACATCTTGAATCTTCATTGTATACATTTTGGCTGTTAATAAGTGAGGTTGCATTTTGTTTTGATTATTTCCCAACTTTAAATGAATAGTAGATCCTGCCAACTGTGATTAATAGTTCGATATCCTATTTCTAAATGTTCGAAAGCTCAAATCGTCTGAAAAATGTTGGCATATCATTGAGATTCATGGTGACAGTGATGGAATGGTTAGGAAATGGGTTAAGACACTCAACGAAAGCCGAACAAATGTGCATGCATGTGCAAATGTGATGAACCAAGGAGTGGGTGGCCTTCTGTTGTTAATGACGATTTGTTCAGCAAAATTGATGAGAATATTTGTGAGAATCAGAGTTTCAAGATTTCCTTCCTACATAAATAATCTCCCAAAACTTCAAGATGGCTAAAAAAAAGTAATGTCAAAACACATGTTACAAAGCATGATTTTCTGTTTTGAAGCTTGGGTAAACATATGAAAGTGATTCTACATTTATCATTGTAATTGAAGTACCTACTTCAATATGTATTCAGGTTATATGCATAAATTACTCATTTTTTCAGGTAATTTCTGATGATAAACTACTTGCATCTATCTTAAATAAAGTAAAAATTTGTGAAGAGAAGTTGAATAAACAGAAAGAATATATCACCAAATTGGAGGATGAAAATATTTTCCTAGAAAAGCAGTATGAGATGAATAAATCACGGTGGGAGAACAGAGAAGTAAGTATATTTTTACTATCTTATCATCATTGTTCATCAGCAGTCTAGGTTTTAGAAGCATTTTTTTATGGCCTAGAATTCTGAAGTTTAATTTTTTATACCAATCTATGTCATGTAGTGCTTAATGGCACCCCTGTAACCAATGTGAATTGATAGTTTTGCACCTTTGAGATTTTTCATGTATCTATATGTGAATTGGTTTCTTTAGGTAGTAAAATAATATTCTTTTAATGTTAATGCAATGCAGACTATTAATGTAGGCTGATTCTTTAATAATTGTCAACACAGGCTAAACTATAAACATTTTTAGCTAGGAATACTATGGTATATTTTCATATTAAGAAATTGTACCCACTGTGGGCTATGCAATAAGCTTCAACATCAGCGCTATCATTCTTCCTGTAACCATCTGTGTCTCTGTATGCCATACAGAGACACCATTTTGGAAATGATCCTTTGCCCCTCCATCTCACTATTTTTATGATGGGAAGCACAATGAATTGGGGTATTTCAGGTTGAATCTTACCACCATACATCTCATACCATCTTAAAAATAGGACATTAATTGTCAAGTCCATTCCGTATGTCTGTGTATAGAGAGTGCTCCCTTGCCACATCATTGACCTGTAGATGAAGGTAATACTGTTTTCATGCAGATGTCATATATGCATACACCTTTTTCAATTAATGTAGCTGCTGTACATTTAAATATTTCTACCAATATGCATTTACTGATACAATACAATTGATATATGTAACACAAATGAAACAACAGGAATCATAAATAGAAAAAGGATGAGAAAACCATAGATTACATATAATATGATTACTAAAGATAGATGATAGAAGGAAATGGAAGAACATTGTGTTTAGGCTGTGATACATGCATTTTTTCAAATAGGCCATGTTCACTTTTACAAAAATCATAAAATTGTAAACACATATTGATGATAAAGTAAGGAGGCCTAATTTCCTAAAAAGTGGTCAACAATTATCCATCAAATCTTTTTTTTAATTTTAAAAATATCAATCAGTTGGACCTATGAACCCCAAAGGACAATACCATATGAGACAGGCAAATAGAAATGGGTAAAATGAATAACTTTTGGTAATCCAAAACCGAGCGAGTGCTTGAGGATAGACAGCTTATAGGCTGAGTGAACTTTTTTCCTAAATTATCAATGTGGGAAGACCATTTTAGTTGTGGGTCAAGGAAAACCCCAAGAAATTTGACCTAATCCACAGGTTTGAATATAGTATTGTCACCTGTCAACATGTTTTGGGTTTTATTAACATTAAGAGTCAGTTTGTTATCAGAGAACTATTGAGGCATCTTTGGCCCAACCTCACACAGCCCTTCTATGAGAGCTTTATCACATGGATGTGTATTTAATATAGATACATATATACATCATTAGCAAACACTATTACCTAATCATAATTATTAGCTAACAAATTCATTGTTAATCATTTATAAAAATAAGAAAAAGACCAGGTTGAATATTGAGAATATGAACACAGAATTGGGAAGAATGACTACAAAAAGATAAATAATAAACCCAATTAATTGAAAAGAAAAGGTGAGAATCAAATAAGGCAAAAGAAATTTGAAGTAATTTGAAGATCATAATCAAGAAATGTTGATGTCTAATTTTATCTTCCCAAAATTGTTCTGTAGTTGTAGATTAGATTATATTATTATTTGTATCCATGCTGAAGTTCATTAGTTATTCATTCTTCTTATTATTTATAGTATAAACTTCTAAAAGAGCTTGGACAGCTGATTAATCCAGAATCCACCTTGAGGGATGGCATTGAAGATATTGTCATGAATGAACATCCTCCTAAAGTTGAAAATACATTTACTGATGATAGTAAATATCCTCAGCGTCTTACAGCAAGTGAAAGTCAACTATTTCAGGTTGAAAATTTATGTACTCATACATAGCACATACCAACCATGCTGAA
Organism: Calopteryx splendens; assembly: GCA_002093875.1. Classification (NCBI taxonomy): domain Eukaryota; kingdom Metazoa; phylum Arthropoda; class Insecta; order Odonata; family Calopterygidae; genus Calopteryx; species Calopteryx splendens. The sequence continues at coordinate 316,363 of LYUA01000892.1, read as the reverse complement.
GTTCATATAATCTGATCTCTATTTTGCAGTGCATTTAATAGTTCCTTCATATTTGTTCATTCCCTGAGGTAGGTAGTTTCTGAAAAGATTGATGTCATAGAAAAATGGAAGCATGATGCAGAAATAAGTGCTCAAAAAAATGTCATCAAGGAACTTATAGAGCAGCTTGCAAAGGCAGAGTTTCAGTTAAATGAAAGGGAAATTGAGTTAAAGGAAATCAAAGAAGAGTTTTCAAAATGTGTAAGCAGAGAAATTGAAAGGAAATCAACAGAAATACTGAATGAAAAAGAATATCCAGTTCATCTCTCCAAAGATCCACCAATGAAGGATTTTAGCTCTGCTTGCAAAGTCAGTTATAAGGCACTTTACTTTGTTTGTTTATGTTAATTGATAGTAAGCTGAAACTATAATACTAATATAATTCTTTTTCTGTGCATTTCATTTTCTCTATTCCATCCTTAAACCGATAAAGATTACAATGGAAGCCCTGAATGTCATTCTAAATCAAAAAGATGCTGTCTTGATGCGTTACAAAAAGCAAATTTCTAAGAATAGAGAAGCTCAAGCTGATACATTGGTAGAGTCCAAGGTAAAGCATACAATTACATCAGTGGAAAACTCATCTGAACAAAAGGATCTAAATACAGGGTAATTGAGAACTATTTGGATTAATTAGACACTAAAATTAGAACACGTGCACTAATCAGTATTAAATTTTCATGTGGATAGAGTGAATATTTTTATTATGAAATGCATACTTCACCTTCCTAATGTGGCTAGCAGAGTTGCTGTTGAATAGCATATTTTGTATTTCTTATTTTGTTTTTAGTATAGTAAAATACAGTTCATATTCATTATAGGATTACTTACCTTTCTCCTTTCATTATATATACATGAGTATGCTCTTAACTTTTGCACTATGTATATTAAACTTCAAAACAAATGCCTACGTTACAATTTCTACACCATTACACTGTATCTTTTCTTTTACCATGCTCTAGACGCATGGCACATTTTCTATGTGGGTGACATTTTTTCTCTGTAGGTTGTAGATTTTTTATGAAATGCCTCTCTGTTAGCCATGAATGCCTGCGTGAATGGTACGACTTGTTTAGTTGGATGCCTGCGTGAATGGTATGACTTGTTTAGTTGGTCAACCATGTTTCAAAAATAATTCCTCAATGAGTTGCACTCGAATTTCTAAATGATCAATTTTTGCTCCAGTATTCTCTCTAAAAATGGTCATTGAATTGATCACAGTAACATTCAAAAGTCTTCAAAATAATTTTATGTACCACTTGTGTCTTTACCCATGTAAAAATGGCCATAAATGGCCTATTGATGCTTTACAAAACTCTTATGTTTTGATATCAAACTGAGCTGCCTTTAACAGGATGAACTGCTTGAATGAAAGGCAACCTTTCCACAAAGTAAGGGACTCGTCAATAGAAATATTTTTACCTGGTGAATATGAAGTCTGGAATTTGCTACTGAGATCACTAGTGATGGGAAATATTTTGTCTAGTTTTGCTGGCCCTTGATACAACTTTTTCTTACCATTGTCCCTAAAGTGGAGAAATTTAAATATTAGAGCAAATCTGTCTTGCCTTATGAATGATGCCTATTAGCATAAAAAAACCTAATGTCACATATACATCTCCTTCGGATATAGGTTTCCATGATCTCACTATAGATCTCTTCAAAAACAAATTTCCCTTCAAGTCTTTGCACTGTTCTACATATATATTAGTCTCTGCAATTTTATAAACTAGGTGCCTATCAAATAACAATTCAAATTACTTGACTTATATGTCTTCACATTTTCCCCACTATTTCTTGGACCACGAGCCCCAATAATAATTTCACCTTTCCCTTTGTAATTACATATATCCTCCCATGGAAAATTACTTGCACCATCAACATCACTTTTGTCATCAGGCTCAATTGTCTCCATTTCTGTGTGACCATAAATGTTTTCACCACTGTCACTTTCACACAACTCTCAACTGAATCACTCTCGTTCAATAGTTCTCCCACTTCTTCTTCAGCCAGTGCTGGTGATCTTTTCCTGCTTGTTGATTAGTGGTTTAGTAGAATAGTGCCATGGTGTTTTCAGCATTTTCTAAAAATTAGGTAACAATTTTGAAGTATATAAAAGGCTGATTTTCCAAGAAAGAAAAATGTAGTAGTATTTGCATCATACTAACTTCCCAAATTGTGGGTAAGAAAATGTTGCGCCTGCGTAAATCTTTGAAGAAGATGAAACTGATTTACTAGTCCTATTTTGCTTTAGCTGTAAGGTTCTCATTCATATTTTCCAACTCCATACATACATTTTTCTCATCTCATACATTTTTGCTGACTACCTGTTATGGTTGCAATTTTATTTCGCAAACTTAGTCCCACCATTGGTTAGGCTAGGAATAAGAAGTGAATTTGCCATCATAAATCTCTGTTTGGGTCTTTTCTTTCTCTCTTACCTTCAGAAACAAAGTCATCTTATCATGTACGATTGTGTGTGTGTGTGTATGCATGGTAAGATGCGGGTGCATCACCGGATGGTCGCTCGCTTGCTTTTCATTTTCATCTCGTAAACAAAGTCCCCTCATAAGAAGCTTGTCTAATGGGGTGGGGTTGCTGAGGGCAGCAGCACCATTAAAGTAGACCATCAGGGGCAAACTAGATAACAGGTTCTCTGTATGCATTTCCAACTTTCATAGAAGTAAGCATTACTTCAAAGCCAGAGTATTTTCCAGAGGATGGAATAGCTTAGCAATATATGTTATTCTAAATTTTAGGTATATGGGAAATAATGAACAGAGGACATGGTTGATATTTTAGATGTCCCTTGGCATGGATTTTGTTGAAGGTAGTCCATACATCAGATGTGCTTGAGGGGTGTAAATTAATCTTCCTTCTTTTACCGCTCTTAACTGGTGCCAAAAAATTGTCTCCTTTCCAACAAACACTTCAACATCACTCTGCAATGATATTTCATGTGAAACTCCTCAGACAAAACAACCTAATGAAAATTATATTATAAACCTTGAAAAGAAAATTTATAAACACCTGAACAATATACATGTGTCATCATTTTTTCACCATAATAAATATAACCCTTTCAACTACTAAAGTCTTCTCAATATTAGTATTTCCCCACAAGCACAATTGCTTTTTTTATGAGCCTCTCTTCTTTTGCAATCATTAAACCACTGAAAAACCTCCACCATATAACTGCCACAGATGTGACCTATGTTATCTGTTACCATTACAAAGAAGTGGCAACCACACTTATCTCTCAACCACTTATCTGCTGCATCCCACTCCTTCACATCGCTCTTATTTTCCACACATTCAGTCAACACTTCAAACTTTGTTCATACTTAGTCTTATTTACCCTTATCCCGGGTGCACATTCAATATGGGTATCCTTACTTCTTTTGACTCTGCCACATCATATAATTTTTTTACTGTCACGCTGCCACTTCATACAATAAACACTCTTTGTGTTCCTGAGACTCTATGACTAAATTCACCCATTGCTTTCTTAGTCAACCCCTTCTTCTCAAACCATTCACTCTTCTCTCATATATGTTTGATAAATTGACCCTCTTTCATACTTGTCCATCACCTGTGCATCCATTATGTATTCTTTCAAAGCCCACTCATTCCTCACCTTATTTCTCTATCACTCCTCAAGTAGGTACTTCATACCTACCGTATTTTAAAGAATTTGTGCTCATCCTGGTATCCCCAAGTTTCACTTGCATGCAGTAGTATTGGGAGGAGTACATTCACTGCCATTTTTGCTGCTTTAGACAAACATTAATTTTTATGTACTCTTCATAGGTATAACACAATCAGGTATAATACAATCAATGACCTTTGGACTACAATTCACATGCCTTTTAATCTCTTCATCAATCCTATCATCTTTCACAAACATTCTGCTGGGATGTATTTTTAATTTATCTAATCTGTCTAATTTGGTTGATTCCTTTTTAAATATTTAATTGTAAATCATGTAAATTTTTATTTAAAAATGCTAAATTTAGAGTTAGTTGCCACATGCCAAGTTATGTAGGTGTACTAAAAGTTAAACCCAATATTCAAGTTCAGTATTTTTTTTAAATGTGTCAAAAAAAGTATAAATATATCCTTCGCCAATATTTTGTTAATGGAATCAAACTCAAGGTTATATTTATAATTTTCAGAGGTCAGATTCAATATCAAATTATGCATGAGCTGCATAAGCAAACCTACAAACCACCAGAGGTGCCTTTTTCAGATAAAATAATTGAACTTCATAATGAGGTTACTCTTCAACAGCGCAAGTGTGATTACCTTGCCGTTCAACTCAATTTATGGGAATCTGAAGCACAGCGCTACAGGGCATTGTCTGAAAAAAGGCAAGTGGAGCTTGAGGAAGTACTTAACAGGTAATAAAAACACATTCAAATACTTAAAAATTGAAATTATGAAATTAATTCAATTTGAATCATTGAAAAGTGACAGAAAATGTAATCTTGATTTCTGAATTAAATTAGAATATTGTTTGGAAATGATTTCAAGAACAATCTATCATCTTAGGTGAGTCACTAAGCTATATGATACCTTGGTGTTGTTTCTTGAATCTATCTAGTGTTGGTCCATTTTATTTATGTTGCAGGCAAGCAAACCAACAGAAGCTATGTTTACACGCTTCCTGCAATTTCCAAGTGGAAGCTCCAGAAAATCGTTGCTTTTATGGTAGGAAAGATATCTTGATGGATTCTGTTCAGGAAGAACCTGTTGGAGGATTAGTAAGTAAAAAATAATACAGATGCCCACCAATTGCCCAACGTTTAGTGAACCCATTAATACACTGATTTCTTGTAATCAGTTCTAAATTATCTATTCTACATATATTCTATCTATTATACATCTATTCTAATACATATACTAAGGATGGGTTGGGTCTTACTTATTTCTGGCTTTCAGTACCAGTCCATTTCTTCTCCATTGGTTACTAGTTCTAAGTAGGTACTCATTACCAACAATGGACTCATATTTTTACCTTCCATAATCCTTTGAAACTTACTCGCAGATTGAAAGACCACGGAAACCAGGAGTCGGTACCAAGGGCATGGAAACTATGTACTGGTTCCTATCTAGGGTAATAAACTTAGGCACTAGTATCCTTAGGCAAGAATCCTGGATATTTCTCAGTTATTTAGCTATCTTACCAACCGATGCTATTAGTTGACATTATAAAGGTTATTGGAAATAGTGCCTAGTGAAAGAAAACTAGGTCCTGGAACCTCGGTACCAGTGCCTAAGATTATAAAACTAGATAGACCCACTCCTGATAGAAACAAATTTTGCTGACAAAAATCAAATGCTCTCAATGTTAGTAGAAGAGATTTAGTTTAGGAAGAGAATAGGATTGGCAGATAAAGTATTTTTACATGCTGGGGAGGTTATAATAAGACAAAACTATTTTTTTTCAGGCTGCTGTTGATTCCTCAACACCTAATAGAATTATGGTTGATGTTGGGACAAATACAGATATATTAAGCAATGTCTCTGATGGTCAGAGAGAACTACCTAACTATGATAAGGAAATACCTGATAATAAAAAGGGTTTCTCCATTGTGAATGACAGTGCAGAAAATATTGATCAAGAACTAGAAACACTCAGCAATCTTATCAACAATGCTGAAGAAGCATCCGATGTGAGAACAGAGAAACAATCAGTGCTGGATTCAAAACAGAAGCCCAGAAAAAAATTGAAACATATTGCAGAAAGGAAGATAAGTCCGAGTGTGTTACAGATAACTATTGAGAAATTGAAAGCTGAAAAATTGGATGAGCAACTTCATAATTGTCAGCTCCAACTGGAAAGTGTACAAGATAATGCTGAAAAGGAATGCAAGGTAGCTTTTTCAATCTTGTTGTACTGAAATAGATTTAAACTGCTATAGATTAGAATTTAATGGAATGAAAGATAATTGTGGTTTAATGTGTGTGATCATCTGAGATAAGATTTTGTTGATGTTTCAAAAAATTTTATCATAAATAAATGAATCATATAAATGCATGCTATAGTAGACTTGTAGTAAAAGTTATGAACATTGACATTTACATGACCATCACATCATTATAATGTTGTAACATTGTCAGAGTTAGTAAGGTAGCCTGCTGCCTAGTGAGTTATTAATCTCACTGAAGCTATCCTGGGCCTATAGAGATCTTATGCACTATCAGCCAGTAATACTGCATTTTTGGTATAAAGAATGGGTACATTTGTATATCCTATCATTAAACTTCCCTTATCCTTGCCTCCATCTCTTGCACATTCATCTGTAAAAACATTGAACAGCCTTGGTGATATTACTTAACCTTGTTTCACACTATGCTTGTGACTCAAACAAGTCACTCAAGGCTGTATTTACTCCTACACTTTGTTCAATATTTTCATCTTTTGTAGCATTCAATAACTGCTCATTTACTCCATATTCTCTCAAAACCTTTCACAAATTCTTCAATTTACCCTGCCATATGTCTTCTCCAAATCAGCATGTGCATGATATACTTTCTTTTGTGCATTCATGCATTTTTAAAGTAAATGCTTGCTTAAATGTAAACAGATGATCTGTTCTTCCCCTTCAAGGCATAAATCCACATCGTCTTCCCAGATTTTGTCTAATGATAATTTCTTAAATCTCTAAATCCACACTTTACCAAACACTTTTCCTAGTATATAATCAGAAGACCTATTGCTCTATAGTTCTTACATTCATAGTACATACCCGCCTTCCCTTTATGCAAAAGTACAGTGCTTTATTCTTCCTATCGTTTGGTACAATTAAAGTTTTCAAGTGAAAATGAAACAATTTACATCAATGAGTCATAAATTATTAGCAACCACATATCAACATTTTGATTGATATAACATCTCAACCTGCAGATTTTCCATTTATCAAAATTCATTCCGATGTTGCATTCTTATTTATACTGAGGTATATTAGTTCTCATATAATCATTTTCACCATATTAGTGTGTTTATGGAACATGCTGTTTACCATTTTATGTGTAGCTTAACACTTGGAGTAATGTCATCCAGAACAACCCATTATCAACGAGGTTGGTGTTCAAATCATTTCTTGAATCCTATGCCAGTCACTTCACATAAAGGAAAATGAAGCACTAGGTAATGAGCAGTGTCCACTATTTGTTGTTTTCGGCCGTTACTTGGTTTTTCCACAAATTTTTATTTTTCACTACCTAGGTTTCGACAGTCA